>SRMA01026984.1:376826-488424 GCA_007224835.1 Danionella cerebrum
ATATATATATATATATATATATATACAACAAAGGACTGCTTTAGAACCACAAATACCAAAAGGCTGTTTCTTAACGCTGACAAAGTAACAGTATTTCACAAGCCACAAAGAACCAGAACCTTTTATTTTTGAACCGTGTCGGAGGAAGTAGTTACATTCACTTGGAAGTTGAAGAATAGTACATGTAGTAGTATTGCTCATTCCATGACATCATGCATGCTGTTGATTTAAAGAAGAGTGACACAATAATGAAGCTGTGGGGGATGTGAATCACTAAAGATGCATATCTTGCACGTGTTTAAATCTCCAGTGCTCTTCGCTGTATCCCTTTTCACTGTCTTCAATATAGAGCAGAGTATTATTTCCTTTTTCTCTTATTTACTATGTCAGATATGAGAATCCCATCATGGACTGCTGAGATTTTTTTGAAGTGCATTAATACATTGTGTGTCAAAAATGATTTGCATTAAAGCCAAAGTGACAAAAATAGAACAGCTTCCTCTTTAACTTCTCTACTTTTTTTAATCAGATCCGTGGTGAACAATGCCATAATAAAAAGAAAGGTTCATCCTCCTTTTCATAAGGAATTAATGGTAGCGATGGCAATAATTGGAAATCATTTGTAGTGATGGCAGAATGAAAGCTGATTTTTATATTTAGAAACACACCTGGATACAAATATACAAAGCAAAGTATTTATTAAGCCAATTACTTCCAGTGCACTTACAGGATTTAAAAATAAATATGACATACACTCTCAGGAAAAAAGCTCAGAGTAATCAAATTAAAGGAAAAGTTTTGTACTTTTATCAATAACTGTACTTTGTATTGATACATTTAAAGCCTGAATGGTTTATAAAAATAGCAGAAATGTACACACAACATAATCGGCCAAATTTTCACATCAAGACAGACAATAATGATTTTTTTTTTAATTGTACAAAATTTGTCCAATACATCAGCTTGGCCGATTAATATGTCTACCTCTAGTACATCTATGTATAGCTGTTGAATAATGCTATTTGTTCTTTGAATACAACATTGAGAGACTCGTTGTAGAGAATTGAATTTGATTGGTATGTCCTGTCCTGATGCATAAAATTGTCCATTCCTCCAATCATACACATGGTTGCATGGTATCATTATTCATTTTGCAGAACATACATCATTTTGCAAACAAGAGTTTTGTCATTTTAAAACCTTCAGCATATGTTATTGTTGCAGTGTTTCCCCTACCGTTTATCTAGAGAAAGTAAGGGAGTGGGAAACCGTTAGTGCAGATACACATATAATATACAGTTTGTAAAGAGCGTTGTCCTCCCTAACCCATTGCAGAGCACTCCAAACCTTTAAACCTAGGGGAAGCAGTCTGTTCCAATGTTATTTGTGAGCCTCTTAAAGTAAATTATTAATGTTGGTAGTGATTGCTATGCAAATAGACTTCAATACCCATTAAAACTGTAACAAATTTGGCAACTTTGCATGATGTTTTGACTGGCTGATGCTGCTTCACATAATGCTGGATTTTCACTTGAACAAATAACAAACTCATAGCTTGTCACTGAACTCATAAAACTGATATTTTTTATTATTATTATTATTATTATTATTATTATTATTGTGGGAAAGACCCCGGAGGCTTAGCCACCATTCAAGCAGTGAATTTATTTAATTTAGATGCTGTACAGGAAGCAGTGTGCCTCTTTTCCTTTTGTCCCTGTGCGCCAGCAGTGATGATGTGCAAGAAGGCTTCATGGCGTCAGCGAGGTGCCAGTCTGAACGCCCACTTGCTGGCCTGGCAGAGAACTGTGCACTCTCTTACTCATCTCCAACTGCTTGAAAACCAATCTCATTCAGCCTCAAATGTTAATAACATATACACAGACCTACCTACCCAAGAATAGCATGCTGTAATGAAATTATTAATGCATACATGCTGAATTACCATTGTGTGGGGTACACTGCAGAAATAGAATGTGTACTTGATTTTATCGTCCACAGGAGAAGCAGAATGTAAAAAATTAACATTATTTTAGAATAAATGAACATTCAAGTACATTTATGGAACTATTTTTCAATGTCGTTTTAAGTGTTCGATTAAAATAAATACTCAGTAAATAAAAATAGTATTTTTATTTAATTTTTTTAAGGATTCTATTTATAATCTATATCAGTTTTGAATCTAAATTCAGTTTATAATCTTGTTTACCAGAGGGATCATCTACTATATTTCAAAATATGTTTTAGATAATTCTAGCTACATCTGCAGTTTTGAAGGAACTCTGCTGGTTGGTTGTTGAAACTTGTGGGATTTATTTTCCGTTGTCTGCAAGCGCCAGGACCCGGGAGTGCAGCACAACGTCATACTTAACAGTTTTTTGTAACTCGAAGCATTCGTATCTTGAGGAACCGCTGCACTTATTTTTTTTTTTATCTCGGATCTAAAATTGGACAAAGACCAGCAAAAACATTTTGCCTTACCTCCCAAATGAAGATTGGAGTTTTAAAAATCTCTGTTTGAAGTCCTGCCATAATCAGAAAACTTTCTTCAATGTCTCAACAGAATCCTGCTGACAATTAGGTTGTCATTTAAGTTGAATTTTAAAATCATATAGTTCAATCAGAAATTTGAAATTTCTTCAAACTTCAAAAAGAAGTTTTATTTAAGTTACAGGTGGCTGGGTTAAGCTAGATCACAGCCGGGCCTGCTGCCTGTTGGTTACTCTCCTGTCTTTCTGCTTTCAAAAAATGCAGAGTTTCAAGAGAAAAGGAATTTCGCACTGCCATATTGGATAAGTTTTTTGCAAGGAGAACAATAAATGAAAGCTGGCCTTTTTGATGTGGTAAGTAGAATGTAAAAGAGCTGCTCAGTGGCACTCTTCTCAAGTTTTAAAAACATTTATATTTCGTACAGGAAATACGAAACAAATCCACTCTTTTCTCCACATTTTTGTCAAACAGCTCCCTGTGACCAGCCACCAAATGTATAAACTACATCTAAATCTACATACTGTGATTTCTGTCATTGTCGTCTTCTTTCCTATTTCCCCATGTGGTGCGTAGTACATCCGTTGTACCGCAAACACCATTTTCAGGTAGGGAGCGTCATTGAATCAATATTTCCTTAACCCAGAGGAAGGGCACCCTGCTGAGAAGCCATCCGAAGACTCATGCTATTAGATTTTTATATTGTCCCCCAAAGGGGCCATAAATTCTCAGGAGATGGTAAAAAACATTCTCCCCAAACCCCCTTAAAATACAGACGAAATAATTCCACATGTCGAAGCACATTGTTTCTAGGCCTTTTTGAACAATTAAATGACGTGATGTAATAATTATTTTTAACTACAAACTAACCACAGATCTTCTGCGAATGTAGCTTTCTCCCACTATTCTCTCTCTTCATGTAATCCCAGACAAACTCGATGTTGAGATCAATAAGGTAAGTATCTGCAGCATTGAGAACGCAATTAATCTTGACCAAATCTCTGACTGTCATTGTTGCCCACTTCTTTCAAAAGAGACATCTTGAAACCCTTTAAAACATTGTTGAAGAGAAATGTTTCTCAACCTCCAACACAGCTGCTTCCGTTTCAGTTCATTACTGAGATTAAATGTACGTGTAATACTGGTGATCATTAGCACCTGTTTTTTTTTAATTGATTGTACATACACTAGACTACAGTCCTACAAAATCTTAGACTTTGTGCTTAGTCCTGGTTTTGATTTGATTATATTTCTTGAAAAACACTTTATTTCTGTAAGAATAATTTGTGTAGAGTATATATCTGTATAATCCATTAACAGGTTTCTTGAAGTCAGCCACTGCATTTTCTTGGATCTAAACTCTCCCTCACTAAGATCTGAATTATGTGCTTGTGACCTGTTAATGAATATGCCTCTTCAGCAAAATTGCTTTGGGAAATTGCCGTGTTTCTAACTTGAAGTGTGAAGTTATGCATACACACAATGTTAGCACTGCTAATTCCGCATACGTTTCGTTCTAGCATTTGCAGACTTCCTTATCTCGACAATACAAAAGCATCAATCTATTCATTTCAGAACTTTTCAAGTCACAGGGAACAGCACAGACTTGTTCATCTTGTTCCCTTTTTTTTAAAGCTTCTTTGTTCTGCCTCATTTAAGACAGAACACTCAAAGTAATATTTGGTGCTTTTCATCCAAACACAACAGAAATGGCACTTTTGTTACGTGAAGTACTGTACCTAAAAGGTAGTTTGGAAATTGTCTTTTTTTTCCCAGCACAGATCCATTTACTGCTATATTTGAAATGTTTCCATTTTCACCCTCTTGCAGTTTCTGTTGAGAGCCCAGTAATACTCAAATCAGTGAGCACTTCACTTTGGAGAGGTCATTGGCTGCGTCTCTGAACACCTGCGTTGACACATCCAGACCATGTCACTGTTTAATGTAATTGAACTCTATAAATTTAAATGTTTTATCCTCAGCCAATTAGCAATTGAACAGTCTTGACTAGAGACATTAGGATGTCAACGAGAATAAAGTGCTTTGAAAAAAAATAATTTGGCCTGCAATAGCAGATTATTGCCATTATCCATTATTTGGACGATAATTGGGTAATAAATAGTATTGTACTATTTTAACTCTAATTCAGTGTGTATTTTCACAGTTGAACACAACATTTGAATATTTTATACAGTATTTTATACTTGGAAAATAAATGCACTTTCAATATAAAACATTTCTGCAGGTTTTCATGAGCTGCATATAGGTGTTCCAAATTTTAAAAGCACATTCCTTACATGAACAGATTATATCTGACATGCCATAAAATTTTTAATGGCAATATTTTCTCTGAAAGAAACAGAATTGCTGATGCACGGAATGATACAGCTCCAATCAGAGAGATTTTCTATTTATGGTGGTTGTGTTAACAGAAAACACTGGATATAAACATTTCTATTGTTCTGAACTCTGCGGAGTACTGAGCACACACTCCTGAAGCATATCCTTTCATAAATAATACTCAGTTTTACAAAGAAATCTGGTCTGGAGTTTTTCTGACCTGTGTTGTGGCTGTTCTGAAAGCGGACGTATTAACTGAAACACATCACTTGCCAGATCACAAGACCACACAAGACTTGCTTCATGGATTTTTAGTGTTTTTCACAAGGCAAAAAGAAATGGCAAAAAAATTATCTATATAGAACAATATGAAGTCTTTCGCATGAAAGTATCTCGTAGACGAATCAGTATATAAGAATCACAAAGAAAAAGTATTTTACAGTTGTTCATATTTCTATTCGTTCATTTTGAAACCAATTAGACCAAATTGATTTTTAGGTGTCGTGAGCCATGGATTAAAGGATTAATGAGTTGAACTTAAATGCAGGAGCAGGAGGTTGCATCAACAGGTCTTTATTAAAACACAAAGAGCAAAACAGAAACCTTCCTTGACAAGGGACAACACTGACAAACACTAAGGACTAGCTGAGAACTAAAAACACAAAATAAAAAAGGAGGCTCAAGCCAGCACCTGCATAAGCAAAGAAATGCTCAGAAGAGTTAATTTTAATGGCAGAAAAGAGATAATATACAGACAATAATTCCCCAAAGACAGCAAGAAAAAAACATAAGGAAAGGTAGGTGAAATTGACAAGTAACAAAATGGAAGCCCATAAGCACACATGCAAATAGCCGGAAACATGTGAGACAAAAGGAAAAATGGAGGAAGATGCAAGAAGCTCAAGACCTAAACAGAAGCATGAGAAAACAATGACATTAGGTGAAATTGGATCATTTCTTACGGCCCACGGGATAATTCCTCACGGCACAGAATGTGTTATGTGGGGTATGGTTTTATATATATATATTGGCTACCAAGATTTTCAAATATCAACAATGGATATATGTCTCGAAACCATAAACGAAATCCAAAAGACATGTTACACATCAAATATTACATGAGTTTTTAAGTTGATTTTATAGCCTGTTAGAAACCGCTTCCGGAAGTTTGTTCCAGAGCGTTTGATGTCAAATATAATTTCTAAACCAACTAAGAAGACTCTGAAAGCACGGTTTAAGGAGATTCAACAGAAAATGCTGCTTTATTTAGCTTTAACATTAGACATGGATCAGCTAAAACAAATGAAGGAGAGAGAGAGAAAGAGAGAGAGAGAGAAGTTGTGAGAGGAATTAGTCAGAAAGTGACTCTTTCTCCAAAAGGGATAGGACACAAAAGAGGAATGTTTCTGAGCTGCTTTATTCAAAGAGCTTGTAACTTTCTAGGTGTGATGTATTTCCTGTTTTAATGTATTTCCTGTTCAGAAATCAACCAGAAATATGAATTTAAATAGGATTGTAAACAGTTTTCTAGAGATGGTATGAATTGCGTTGAATTGATTACGACTAATTAGAAATGTGCTTTACAATAATGCCTTTAGCTGACACTTTTATCCAAAGCTTGAACTTACACTTCAAGAAATTAACACAATTATTTGGTTCTTGCTTCCCCTGGAAGTCAAATCCACAGAAAGCTTAGGAATAAGCAGCTAGATTTTTAGTGGATCATTTAATGACTCCGTCACTTTTGAACTGCTTTATCAGATTATGCTTCACCACAATACAAATGTACCACCAACAACTTTGGGATTATTTACAGCCAGTCGATATTCAAACACAGTAGCCTGCTATTCAAGTCAACTCTATTCTTTTCAATGCATAAGTTGGTTTTGCCATTGTTTTAATTAAATTTTATTTAAAGGACTTTCACATTATTTGTTTGGTATAAAATTAATTTGATCGGGTGTTACATAAGGATTGCTAAGATGCATATCTGTTCGACAAAATAAGACTCTAGTAAAGAGGTTTTAATGCCCTTCGTCTGTCTTTCATCGGTGCCACTTGATCTGGCTAGGTGTCGGATGATCTGTGTGAGCTGCTTTTCCGCAGACACCCAAAGCAAGTTCCTGAAAAGATGACATCCCACTTACTCTTATTCATCCAACATGCACATAGAAAGGTGATTGTTAAAAATTTGGTTTAGCACATGAGTTTTCTCAGGAGCTGGCATAACTCATGGATCTAGGTCTTTTCACTGTCTTAGTGCCCGCTTATAATAGTGTTGACAGCATTCAAGCCACAGGGGAACGTTTTTCTCAAATATTAAAAGCTTCTGTGCCACGGAAGTAGCTTGTGAAGAAAAGCCTGCAAGGGTTAGGATGACCTCAAGGTGAGCAGTGCCCAAATTTCTTTCTAATAAGAAAAAGAAGCACTTTGATGATGAAATGAAAAGTTTCTTACCATTCCGAGCTTCAGTAGATGAAGTGAATCGAGGTGCCATCTGATAGCCCTTTACGTTTTCATTCTCTAAAGACATGGAGGAACGTTAGCTCATTCATCTTGGCAGCACTATTCTATATCCATCGTATTTTTCTGATCTGATTCTGAATCTGATCACAGTCAATAAAGTCCACCAAAGATGTCCAAAAGTCACCGGCAGGCAAAATGAAAGACATCTGGAAGCGGACTCTTCTTGATCTGGCATTTGATAACTCTGATCTATTTTAACCTGTTATTTTAGTTCCGGAACCAGCCTCTTGGTTCAATATCAAATACAATGTTTGGTATTGTATTTGGAACGTTTCATTTAAAAAAAAAAATTAAATAATATATATAGATCTATAATTAAATCTAGATTTGAAAGTTTGTTTGTTTTGAGACGCTTTATAAAAGTAGTTTGGAACACAAAATCTTGATTTTCCTCAAATTCATCCACAAAGAATTATGGGATTTGAAAATAAAAATAAAATTGTACCCTTTTCTCATAATAAAATCACATTTTATGACTAATCACTAATGACTAGTCAGAAGACGGTGACATTGCAAAACACTCATATCTTTTTTTTCTTGCTACTGCATCAACTTTATTTCTATTTTAAAACCCCAACTCTAAAAAAAAGCGTCCAAATGCTAATTCTGCTAAACATCAGTGAACATACGGTAAGTCTGCTCAGACTCCTGCCCTCTCCGGTTATCAGCATCCCACCAAATTCCCACTTTGATATCACTTTACACAGCGGCTAGAATCACTGTAATGGATGTGGACTCATTCATTATCTCAATCATTCTCAGGCTCTGCATGGACAGAGCTTCTAGTGTCACAATTGAGAATAGCAGACCATTAAATTAGCCTTGGCTCTATATGCAGGCAGTATAAAGCTCTTATATTAGTTTTGCTGTAGGGTTAAAAGTCACCTCTAGAGGATTTTGACTGTCAGAGATAGTTTAGCGGTTTAGCAATGAAGTACTGATATGTGTTTTTGGTCAAGGACAAAGAAGAAAAGCAGTTTTGTCCCTGTATATTGTATAATGTACCTTATGCTAATAGATTCCTCCAGTGTAAATTGTTTGTTTATGCCGTAGGGGCTATAGCGCCCAAGTGTGATTTATATGCAAAGTAACATCAGCACTTTATTAAGCATAAAAAGACTGTAATCACTTGATGGCAGCGGCGTAAAGTTCAAACACATTTGTTTTCACACCAGGTCAAGCTAGATTTAATTACACACCCAAGTCAAGAGCGTTCTTTAATCTGAAAACACTTCCTTTCAAATGGAGACACCCCAGGAAGTGAACTAATGAATTAATGAACTTCTATGATCTTTATTTATTCACTTTTCAAAAACACAAATATTGGTGATATAAGTCAAATAAATGTTTGGTGAAGATTTTTTTTTGCCTTTATAACATTTTTTAAGATTTTAGTCTGGTGCATGATGAACCAATTGTACCAAAAAGCTGCTTGATCATCCTTATCACATGTAAACTGAAACCCAGTCATGAACTCAATCAGAAACAAGGAAGGAGGCTCAAAACATGGTGATGAACCGCCAAACTCGACTACCAAGGTGAGGTTGAGAGACAGATGGCAAAGTTGAGTACAGAAACACTAGGAATTCACTTTATTTTGCTAAATCAAACATTCATTCATTCACTTTCCAACCCACTTATTCCCTTTTGGGGTTACGGTGGTCTCTCCAGCGCACATTGGGCGAGAGGTGAGGGTATACCCTGGACAGGCCGCCAGTCCATCGTAGCTAAATTAAAGAAGATAAATTTCACTTTAAATTAAAACAAAAAATAAACAACTGGAGCAAGGTGTGCATGAGCTTCTTTAGCAGTGAGCGGATAAGCGTTAAACAAACGAAAATTCCGTTCTTCCAGAACTGAGTTCAGCTGAATCCAAAAATCAAAAGTTGCCGTTCTTTCTCCAGCAGAACTGAATAATTCTCAGCATATAAGGGGGAATACAGAGGAATATTAACCCTTAGACGTGGCTGCCAGCACTGGTGTGTGTGCTAATCACACGGCTGTTTTGAATTAAGTAGGAATGATGAAACCCGCCATTTGAATAATTTTTTATTCCAAATATAAAATACAGGTTTCAAAAAGGTTATTAGTTTTAAAGTTTTTTGTTTAAACTTTGGTTTAAAGTATTTGGTTTATGAACAGTACAAGAGTTATTTCAATTAATTTGTGACAAAATCCATGCCATCAGTGCCATTTAGTGAGGGGGTAAAGAAGTGACAAGTACAAGACATGTTTTGTTAAATTTCTTTGCACAGTGGCACACAAAATGCTTGGAATAGCGTTAAAGGTTTAGGAGAGGTTTGCCAGTTGCTGTTATTTTTCATTATTTGTTTGTTTTCATACAATTTTCACATTGTTTTGACCCTGTCTTTGTTTTTTTTATTTTTACATTTTCATTTTGTCTCAGCACATTTGATTTTTATTACAAAGCAAAATGTTCATTCTCAATTTTTGAGATTTTTTGCAGTAAAAGTGACAAAGTTTACTAGATTTTTTTTGTGAAATTTCCGGTTATGTAATAAAAAGTATTTTTTTTTAAAAAAGAAGAAGATGGGTTTGTACTAAAAGATAAATTATAATAATAACTGTCAAAAAAACAGCAAATTGTAAAGTAGTAAATAAATAAAACAATTGCTCAAAAAAGCCTCTGACTTAATGTAAAGGCTCAATAATATGTATACATATTCTCTACCATATTCTACCAAATATACTCAAACTATAATATATCATGCTACAGATCCTGTATATAATGAATGTAACTAACAGTTTGGCTAAAATCTTTGTGTGGACCATACAAAAATCTAAATGAATACAATACAATTTTTAACTCATTAATAGCTCTAACGGTTAGTCTGGGGGTAGAATCAGATGATGGCTTGCCCGCTGATGAAATGTTGGGTGTCACGGAGAGTTCAATATGCAAATATCGAGGTGAAATCAATCTATTGATTGAGTCTCATTTCATGAAGCTCTTAAAGGGTTCTTTGAATTCTCCGTAAAAGAGATTTTTGTCCTTGAAGTGCCTTGAATTATTTGTGTAATAAAACTGTTTGAGATTAACTCTGCCTGAGGTGCATGGGAAGCTTTTGTTTTTGCTCGTCAACTGTTTTCTGTTGGTTTCTTTATGCTCAAAACATTAGAACATTAATTAACATTAAAACAAACTGATTACTTCAAGATTCGATGTGTTCGTTGTCATGTTCGCAACGAGGATTTCCATGTACAATGAGTGATTTGTTTGCAGTCAAAGAGGATTTTTAATAAAGACTATTATTACAGAAAACACACTTCTACTCAAGATGTGACCTGGAAAATAAAAAGGGAAGTAATAGGAATACTTTTTTTCCAAACATTTGTTTCGTGAAGGCCTAAGGCTAATATTCAAAATACTTGCTGACACATATTTTGTTCAATAGATTCTTTCATGGTTGCAAAATGTCAACATTGACATCACTATGATGCACTTGGTGTGTTGTAAAGCCATCTTCAAACATAAATTAGACATAAGTTTGCATTTTCATCTCTGGTAGCATAAACTTCTAATGGGAACCATTTTACTGCACGCGTATATTTCCTGGATGCTTTAACATCCATTGCATTGCGCTTGCTAAATGGAATAACCTCGGCTATGTTTCTCTTGATTTCTGTCAGGTTGCGGTGGAGTTCTGTAGCAGTCGTATTCTTGTTTTCTCTGGAATATATCAGGGAAGAATGAGGAAGAGTTGAGGTGAGTATGACTCTCACCCTAATGCTGATTGTTAGGTTTTACTTCATTAACCCTATTATGGACCTGGTTGAGTAGTTATGAGTACAATTACAAAGCACATTATTCTGCTGACATCTGTGTTTGTAGGGCAGGTATTATCTAAGAACACAGTTTTTTTATGAGTGGCCGCAGACAGAAAAGGTTGAAGACACGTACGCGTGCACACTCTCTTTTATCAAGGAAATACGCTGATGCTTATAGGCTTATACAGTTGCGCTCATAAGTTTCCTAACCTGCCGAAATTGTTGATTTCTTGGCCATTCTTCAGAAAATATCAATGACCTTTCTTTGGTTGTCTTAATTTAAAAAGAGTAAACACAGTTGTTTGGCAATAAATGACTTCACCCAACCACTAACCATCAGTGGAAAAAAATGCTTTTTCGTTTATCATTCATATTTTCAGAAAAAATGCACACATGCTTTGGTAGATTTCCTGCTTACTCATTCACTGGACAGCACTCACTTATCATACGGGTGATGGGTGTCTTTTTTTTTTTTAATTTAGCTGAATTTTGGACGTTTTCAGCTTGTTAGAATTTTGTGCTTTACAGGTAAATATACATTATCTCTTTCAGACCCTGCGTCCATTTAAGCCTTAGAGTTTAAACAGGGCCTTTTTAAACATTTTATACTACTTTACAATTTGTTCTAATAATTTATCTTTAAAACCTGATATTATTTTTTGCTTCTTCTTTTTTCTACAAATTCATTTTGAATAATTCCAAAAGTACAAAAATTACAATTCCAGTTAGTACATTTTAGTAAGTTTCTACTGCAAAAATCCCCTAAATTGACAAAGAACAGTTTTTATGTTTAATAACAAGAAGTGTTTAGACAAAATAAAAAGAAATAAGAAGAATAAAAACAAAATAATAAAACGGTAAAAACAATGTGGAAAAAAAAACAGCCAAATCTCTCCTAATCCTTATACTCTGTTCTAAGCACTTTTTGTGCTAGAACTTTGAAAAATACAAGCCATCTCACAGGTCTTGTACTTCCAGTTGTTATCCCTTCTTTTCACCACTAGGTGACACCGACTTGGGTCTGTAAATGAAGCTGAAAGACGATTGCGCTTTTTTCACGTTTTAATTTGAATTACCCTGTAAATTATGTTCCACAACTCTTGTAATGTTTGTATAAAACACAAATATCAAAACTAATAACCTTTTAGAAACCTACATATATTTGAAATCAAAATGAAACAATAGCTGGGTTGCGTTATTCATAATCCTAAAGTTTCAAATCCGCAAGTCCAGAACCTTACAGAGCTACCTTGAAATGCACACTTTGATTTTTTAACACCCAAGTGATGACAAATGGTTTAGATGCAATGTTGAATTTTGGATCTAAATTGTAATAAACTTCATATTGTGACCAGAACCACAATAGATTTTGATTTAAGAAGATGCCATCACTGCAAAAAATCTAACAAACCCAACCCATGTAACGCCACATGTTTTAAAAGTAGAATAGTCTAAAATGAACATGTTTTGCAATTTAAAATGATATTTGTATTTGTGTAATGCAATCTTTGGCCTGAAACCATTGACGTTTTCGAAATTAGAATGTTATGTTGTGTGCGGATCGTATTAATTAATCATGCCAGAGATTTGTGAGATTGTCGGAGCTTAAAAAGGCAATGTTCTGCCATTCATGTGCTGTTGTCCATCTTTAGCGAGCAGTTTGTTTTTGTGTTTTTTTGGCACCAGTGAGTGTCGCAGCAGAAGGTGAAACACACTGCAAGATGCACTTTCTCACAATGTTAGCACTCGCTTGCCCGTGGCTAGAGCTCTGCTCATTAATTTTTCAGTTGAATATCTTCATATTTTCAGCTTTCCCCCGTTGCGGTCCCCATTTAAACCAACGTTATCTGATGAGAGCCCGAGCTGAAAAAGATGTCCACTTTTTTTTTTTTTTTTTTTTTTAAAACGAGAGTCTACCTGAATCTGAGGAATAATGGAAGGGGGCACATTCGTGACCCTAATTCATAAAGCGCTGTGCTAATGGGAGATGCTCACAGTGAGAGCTGATGACACATAGTTGTGCGGTTCTCACTACTGCATCACAACGATAGATGATTCAGTTGTTACTAATTCTGTTTTCTCCAGAGGAAATTCACTCAAGCCTAAAATACAAAAATAGCATCTGGCGTCACTGACTTACTGTATACTTTTTCTTTTTTCAACAGTTCACATCAATGAAACCTTTAACACATTTCAAGGGATATGCCCCCTTTATTTATTTTTAAAAGTATATTAAAAAAAAAAGTTTCCATTATGTTAGTTTCTGAGTTAGACTGCTAGTTTTTCAGATTTCATATCCACTTTTCCATTGTGTAAGTGCGCACTACCCTTTCGTGCGCTGAATGTTTCCTTGTGCAGAGAGGATCTGAGATTTAAAGCCTGACATTATGAAGTGTATGTAGGGCAAGCACCTCCAGGAAATGCCGGCTGCTTATTAAACATATCTTCATGCTTAAACTTCCATTCGGGCGATGATTATTCAGCTTGCTCTCAGCTCAACAAAACCCTACAAGCTGCTATAGACATTTAAGTGCTCTTTCTCATATGTCATGCTTTGACCAACTTTGTCAAACGAATTAGATTACACTAATTATTTATGAAAATCTTTAATTTCTAAAGGAATTTAATTTAAGGACAATGGTTTATCTTGTAACATTCAACAGAAACAAACATTGACCACATTCTACTGTTTTAAGGGCTTTAAGTGTATTTTTGCTGAGAAAAGTTCAGAAAAAGTTTGTAGTCTTTGTGTTTTGCCACAATTTGTTTAATAATTAATGCCAGATTAAATTAATTCATACATGTCTAATTCAGACAATTAAGTTTCTGTGTGTTTGATTGGGCAGATCATTACATAGTCAATACTCAATACAGCTCAATACCTTTATCACAAGGCCATAGATAATGTTTTATTGCATAATGATATGATTGGTTTTATTTTTCTCAATAAAACTGACATTTCTTAGCTTTTGTGATGAACTGGTGAATTGTCCAGTGTGTACCCCGCCTGTTCTTTGCACCAGCAGAGCCCTGTGATCTCAAAAGGGAACAAGTGGCTAAAGAAAATGAATGAATGAATGTGTAAATGAGGCTAGAAAAGATAAAACAAGTGTATATCCTTCCTAAACAACTTAAAGTGTTACAACACCCGTAAAACTCTGCAGGGTGCTTTCACACCTCACTTTTGAAAAACCCTAGAAAAGGGGGTGGATGCCAGGATTTGAATGTAAAAAGGCCTGCACATTTTCTTTCATGCATCATACACTGACAGCTTGTGCTTCAGAGAGCAGTGTAAAAATTATGTTTATCCCCTTTATTTACAGTGATCATTGTTAACATTGGGAGCACAGTCAAACAGCTAATGTTACGATATTGTGGCATATGTCACATTCAATTTCAGTCTATTTACTGCTGATTATCTACTGCTGGGAAATTATTTTGCTCATTTGTTTTTTGCAATTTAAAAAATTGCACATTTTTGATAACAGTAGACATAATTTACAGGAGGAACTCTTTCTCGATCAGATGTTGGAATGACGTATTCTTTATCAACCATTCGAAAAATGCTCTTTCAAAACATGGTGCATAGACTTGTGAAAATATTATTTTGAAGAATATTTATGGCGTATTTACACATTCACGAAAATATACTTTGTTTTTAAAAAATAAAATAAAATGAAATTTATAAAATTATAAAATAACCCTTTATATTATTAAAAATAAAGCAATTGGGCTTGCGGGGGTTTCCTCTGGGTACTCCGGTGTCCCCCACAATCCCAAAAACATGTGGTTAGGATAATTGAATAATCTAAATTGCTAAGTTTGCATAACTTCAAGAGTATATATTTTAACGGAGAGTTGGTACTATTTCTTGACATTATTTAGAATTCTTTGAACAGATTTTGACTTTCATAAGTGTTTGCAAAACCAAACAATACAATGCTATTTTTAAACCTAATGAAAGATTTTAAGTGCATTAGGCACATTCAACTCTGTATTGTTGTTGCTTTTTTCTTTTAATTCTTCTTTAAAGTCCCCAATTTTTCATGCTCTTACTCCATTTTGGAGATTGAAGAATCAATACTTTTGAAAGTGTTGATTTAATATTTTCTCAAGTATACTTTTTACGTGTTGAAATTATGGATAAATGCAAATGGATATCTACAATCTTTGAACGGTTCGTCAACCTCACTTTCCAAGAAAATGCTTTTCAAAGACCTCATAGAGAAGTCCCTAGAGAAAATCCCAGTCTTCCTTATCCAGACGATTTTGAAAGCACTGCTAGCTTTTTTTCTAAAACTATTTTAAAGACACAGTGGAAGTGTAGAGCTGCAAAAATACGAGTGATTAACATCTGTGTTTGTGTTAGATTAAATGCGGTTTGCATTTTATTGGAGCTTGATCAATCAAATTGAACTAGAACCAAGTATTTCTTTGGGTGCTCTCCGTGGTGCTGAAGTCGAACTCTACTGCCTGAATCAGGTCTGGAGCTGTGCATGAAAGACATGATTGTCAGAAATGCAACACATTTATTTAGAATGAGAGGATTTAAACATAAACTTTATATAAACATGTTCAATAGAACGTATCAGCATGTGCTGTTTAAATTGATCAAATTATCTTGACAAATAAATCGTATCCAATACTTGTTTGAATCCTGCAGTAGGAAGATAATGACATTCTGTTACATCTCATTCCATCCGCTCTTCAGGCTAGATTTCCCACATTAGTTTATACAGCAGTTTGTGGCAGTTCATCATCATGTTCCCATTGAGCTCAAGCCAGTCTACTTTAACAGATAACATTTGCTCGAGAAAATGTGAAGAGGACACCCTTTTTGATATTTAATTTGCTTGTCCCCACCTCCATGATGGAGGATGAAGATGAAGCACATTGAAAATGGAGATGCCTATAGACATGGGAATGGCAGTACCAGATGTATGTGTTTCTGAAGGTAATATGTCAATTTGTTGAACTACTGAACCTGCTAAAGTGTATTAATCACATCAGAACATGTCATTTGCAAAGTTTTGATCTTGCTTGTCACCACAACGTTCTCTCTACTGTCACTAGGAAACACACCGCTAATACAACTATTTTCTGCTGTTTTGACATTGAAACTATCACGGTTCTATTTCTCAAGCCCTTGTTGATTTATGGGTCCTTTTTGTGTAACGCAAGCCTTTACTATAATGAAAAAAAATAATACTTTTGCAGCTGTTCAAATTTAAGTGGAGAAACAAAAAAAGTGGTGTTTCTTTTGAGTAATATGAGCTGGTGGAACAAGTAAACAATCGTGAGATCAAATTGTTTTTGTTTTATTAAAAAGGGTACTTTTTATTAGATCTACAATGTACTAGGACATATCTGAAAAACCTAACCCTACGAAGTAAAAACAGTAAAAACATTCAGTGTTTCTAACACATTTATTAATGCCTTGTTGGTTGTTTTGAATATGGATGGATGGCAAACAGGCTGCTTTTGCTGAGATACCTGTGCTGAATGTGTTAGACACGTTAAAGAAATTCCGTTTCTCACCAACTCAGTCGATCAGCTAACTCATTTACATACCTGTGGGGGAATAGGTGGGTGGAGGGAGGTGAAACCACTCTTACACTTATTAGAAGGACAGTAAACGTTGTACGTACCCTAACCCTACATTCAGAAGATATTCTGACAAACGAGTGGGTAAAAATGAGCAAGCCAGCGGTTGAAAGAGCTTTTTTTTTTTTACTAAAGATTTTTTATTTTTTTAACACTGGTTTTACAAAAAAAATCTGTGAGAATCAGAGCTCAACAGAAATAAATTTAGAGCCAACTGTGAAAAAAAATCCATGACATTTTTATAAAGCATTTAGCAATGCTGTGTTGATTGTTTTATATAGCAAAATCAGATGATGCCAAATAGTTTTTTTTTCTGAGATATCTGTACCTAAAGTCTTTGTTGTGTCTCTCACTTACTCGTTTGATTAGCTTTGCCAACTTCCTCCCCCTACAGAGCAATTTTTGACAAACAACACAATTGTTGTTGTTGTTGTTTTTTTTTTTGTCATTTTGAAAATGGTTGTGATTTGTTGGTTAATTGTTTGTCAAATCAAATACCTAATAATGATTATCTGAATAGTGTTCAGTTTTCTAGAGTGTAACAACCTATTTTGCTCTCAACCACAAGAGTACCATTTCAACTTTCACTCAGATATTGTTGTTTAGTTTCTCTGAAAGATTAACAAGACAAAGTGTCCATTAATTTTCAAACCCCAACATTAAATACAAAAAAAAAATCTACAGAAATCAAGAAAATATTAAAAATCACTTCCTCCTACCCACCACTGTATGTACTGGACTCACCAGCCCTTCTGACCAACAAATGAATGTAACACCGCTATTGAGTACTGACAAGAGGAGAAAGAAACTCTCTCCCCTCTCCTGCTTTTCTTTCTGTAGCTCTATCTCTCTCTAAAGCCCACGCCTGGTGCAGGCTCTGTTGAATCATGGGATTGAGTGGGTGGGAATGTGCTTCTTTTCTCCCAAAGACACACAGACACTCACAGACTCACACACAATCTCACACTGTCTGACGTATCCCAGGCGGACGGGGGGATGCTGCCTGCAGCTCAGCTTTCTGACATTTCTCCTCCCTTATCTCTTTGTTTCCCATGCATTTGCACACACTCATGTACTTGTGCATAATGAATTTCTTCATGAGGCCTAATGTGACAAAATGCGCCTATGCTTGCTAACCTTTTGATTGCTTTATAATGGTTACCAGTGCCTTTCCTTCTGCGTCTCTGGGATTTCTCAACGATTGCAGAGGAATCACTGAAGAATGTGCGAGGTTTCACATTCAGGATTGAAGTTTTATATATTATGTGACATTAAACATTTTATTAACCCAGTGTGCCGTTCTGCAGATGTTTGAGTATAATGCTGCTAAACGGTAGATTTGAGTGTTGTCCTTGGCAACCAGTTTCATTCACGGTTCTGTTCAACTCCACATTTTAACAATTCAAATCACTTTTAAAGCGAGAACACGGAAGCCTTTGCTTCTCATAAATGTAATATATAATGAGGTACTGTCGGATAACTCTTACTGTTGACATAATTTCAGGAATTTTAATAAAAGTTAGATCCTGGAATCTCTAAATAGATCACGGATACAAAAACAGATTCAATCTCGTCTCTGATTCATCGACTCTTCCTCCTCACTCCAAGAGAACCCACATGCAATCACATCTGAGCACTACAAAGCACTATAGTGGTTGGTATGTCTCATGTCTAATCAATAAACTTGGTCACTATTGCTTCTCTGTTCCCACCGTGCTCACGTATGTTTCCTGCTGGTCCTTCTCGCTGTGAATTAGATCTGATCTCTTTTTGTTTGTAGTTTGTGTTAACAAATTAACATAAACAAAACAATGGGCTTTACACGCCGTTTTGAATTGAGATCCGCACAAATCTTCAGATGGCTTCATAGTACATTTCAGACATTTGTTCCATTTTCCAGTGTTCCTTGTTTTTATCCTCAAAAGCCACAGCCATGACCAGGGGATAGACACCATTGCAGTGTAAATAAAGAACATTATATACATATTTTTTAAAACTATTCTAACTTATTAATTAAATAACAATCAACAAACAAAAGAGGAAAAATTACCTCTTAGTTATTTGGTTCTGCATAACATTACATAAAAAGAATACAATTAAATTTAGAGCCAGATTTACTTTAAATGTGGGGGTTGTATGATTTGAGCAATAACCTAGATCGATTATCCCACATTCATATATAATTTAACACATTTAATTTTATTTCTGGATTGGAAATTCTAAAACTATGAAACGCTGTGTTTTGTGTTCAATTTCATGTCCCATGTCCATATGTAGGCCACTAAAGGTACTTTAAACATTTACATGGATAATGCTTTAGTTATTAACATAATATCAGTAATGTTACATATCTTGCGTGTGGCACGTCAAATTTTCATTTGATTATCTTTAGATGTTAAAAAAATAATGATCACAAAAAATAATGCATACTGTATACATTAGATTTGGCTGATGTATAGTGCGTTGTAGGGGTGTCCCAATTCATAGGGGTATGTTTTCAGCCCATCCTCTTAACCCTTAGTTGTGAGGTCTAAGGGGTAGGCATAGGGTTAGGGATAATTAAGATAAATGATACTCTTTACACACCTTTCATGAGGTGTGTATTCTGGGCCTAAGTTTCATATTTAAATATTAAAGTGTTCAATTTACTGTCTTCATTAAAAGTGTCGACGGTGTCAAAACAAATCTTGGTGCAAAGAATCTTTAGTTTTTTTGTGAAAACGCACACACAAAAAACAAAATAAGGAAGCCATGATAAACCCCCTTTAACACAAAATGAATAAAAATGTTGCGGAGATGCTGCACTGTGGGTAAAAGTTAGTTGTATTTTCCCTACCAATCCCCTCGCAGTCGTAATAAAGTGTTCCACTATAATGGTTTTAAACATACTTCTCTGGCATAATATGTTCCAATAAACCAATCACTGCAGATTTTTATCACTCAAAGGAGGAGTTTGGAATAAGGACTTGCATGACTAATCTTGCGTTAAATTATTACAGTCATTTAGTAAACAATGTGAAAAAAATTACAAATTTTTTACGTTTTTTAAGCCACAATATGAGCTTTTAAAGCCATAATAAAGGTAGTTTAGCTAGAAACATGTTTTGCTTGCAAGGGGATTTTTACACTCTCAATTTTCAGAGGAAATGCCCAGGTTTTCAGCTGATTGTCTGCTCTAATTTATTGGTCGGATTGGTCTTTGTGCTGTAGTTTCCATGTTGTAATCATGGCTGCAGAAATGCAGTGGCTGGGCCTGGAGAGAATACTCAAGTCCTCTAGAGCTCACAACTAATCAAAGAGAACATGTGTTGACAGAGAAAGACGGATACTGCTCCAACCATAAAATATGCTTCCGGGGATCTTCACACAACTTTTTCAGCGGTAACTTTTTTTATCAATTGGAGCCCTTTCCTTTTTTAGGTTTTATTCTATTTTATTTTATTGAATTGGATCATTTTTGTTTTCTTGTCATGGGATCTTAACTGTAGTGTTTTTGTAATGGTTTGGTCCTGTCCGTGAAACCTGAGTGTTTCTTTGAAATATTTATGAGCTGTTTTCCTTTGCACGATTGCTGCCCATACTATTCACTTACTCAGCACTGGTGCGGGGGAGGGGAAATAGGTTAAAGAGGTGGTTCTGGGTGGAATGGAAAGAGGAGAAGAAATGACAAGAAAATATTAAACCGTTCAGCTTAAAATATGGCTCAAATTCTCAAATACATTTCGCTAATTCATATTGACCCAAAATACATTTACTAGTGTTTGAATAAAATACTAGTATACTTGGTATAGAAAATTGAGAAAATGATGACATCATTGACTAATTTGCATAGGGCCATGTTCATGTGTCTAACATACATTTTTAGCCAAAAAACGCAAGTATTACACATATTTACGATCAAATAAATGAAATAAACAGGCATAGTTTTATGAAAAAATTTTTATGAAATAATATAAATGATAGAGAGGTCCTCAGATCACCTTTATTTTAAAGTTTTGTAAAAAAAAAAAAAGATGTATAGAAGTGTACAGTTTGTCCCCAACAATGGCACTTAAAGTCTCAAAAAACCCCAGAAAAGTTTAAAAAGGCTGGATCTGAGTCTGAGGTTTCTGATGTTTCAGCACTTAAATAAATTCTAAAGCACATAAACCTACACTATGCATGAAACAATAATAGTGGAAATATTTATTTTTATTATATTTCTTTAAACTCTTTTTTTATTTATTTGTCAGGAATCAGACAGTAAATATACATAGATGGCAAATATTAGCACACAAAGGTGATGTTGGCTTGTAAAAGTGGTGTAAAAAGGTCGTTTCCAAAATGTTGACAGTATCACGAGTGAAATAAAACAACCTCTGTGTCTTTTCAAAGTCGAGATAGATTTACAAAATTTTGGTCACAATGATTAACATGAACAAACCTCATTTCTTTAAGCTTTTTTGAAGATATTTCATTGTCTTTTCCCATGTATTTACAATGGCCTTTATAAGTCTTACTTTTATATACTTTTGCACAGTGGTCGGTATGCACTTGCACATAAAAATATTAACCTTCACAAGGTTTTTTTGAAGTTCTCAGTTTGAGTTAAGTGGATAATTTCCCAGGATTCTAAGACGTTTCAAAGAATTCCTTTGGTGATACCAATTTGTTGACTGTTGCTTGAACGCTTCTGGAGGAGATATGTTTTACGAATATTTTTTTTTTGTCTAAAGCATTTTGTCCAATAACATGTTGGCTTGCAAAATAGTTAATTATATCCTGTACATGTATAGATTTGAGTGGAAGCCAAATAGATTCTGATTAAAATGTACTGCTAAAGCGGCTACTGATCTAAAAGCAGTTGATGCCATACATATGAAGCTCACACCTAAAATCTCTGTAGAACATAACCTGCTTGTTTTTGCTTTGGCTGTAATAACATTTTGTACATCCACATTTTCAGTTTTCACAAGTACCTTAAATGCAAACCCGTGTTTGCCACAGCTGCTTTTGTCCTTGTGATTGACTCCTTGCAATGCAATTTTCTGGATAACTTGTTTTAATCAGCTAATGCCAATGTTTGCAGCCATGACATTGATTCTCTTCAGCTAGAAAGGAAAGGGGTTTTATTTTTAACTCTAACCTTCTTCTGATGCATAGTCAAAATGTAAGCACTATTCTCTAATAAATATGATATGTGCTAATAGATGGATAAAGTTTGTACACAAACTTTATGTTGGCTTGTAAAAATGTTGTTTCAAAGTGTTTTTTTATTAGCAAAATGGATTAGATGCCTGGGTATAATTTTTGGTTGTTATGGAGGAGTCAAACAAAGTCCACCATGGCAATAGAACCAAGTGATATTAACCAACCCCACTATGATTTTTCTTAGCAGAGAATCCAAATTAGTTGCAATAGAGGGGTCAGGGACATAATATAATGTTCCCTTTGTCACTATAAGTTCTATTAACCAACCCCCATGTATTTACCAAAAATCTTGCTGCTAGGGTAAACAGTTCCTATTTAAGCCATTTCCTGTTGTCTTTTCCCAATTTTTGTCATTGACCATTGACAATTGGTAAATCTTTAACCCTTTCAAGATCCTTGGGGTTCCAATAATTGCACAATAGTTGGTATTTTCTTGCACAAACTGATGCTTCCATAAGTGTGGTCTGTTTGAAGTTTCAATGAGGGTCTCAGTTTAAATTAGTTTTACATAATTTGAACCAATATCAATGGAAACTTTTCCAGCATTCTGAGCAAATTTCCAGAATCCCTTAACTGGTACCAGTCTGAAAAGATATAGCAACTGGATATATTGCCAAATCCATTTGGATGTCTTGGGAAAGTTTGGTGGCTGTAGCTCAAACGGTCTAGGTATGATTTTAGATTTTTTTTTGTCCCAAGCAAAAGACAAAAAACAATATTTGATTGTCTAATATTATGTTGCTGGTGATTATGATCAAAGTAAAACACTGACACACAACAAATCATAGTTATTTGGCTGTATTTGATGGTTTATATCAACTGGTTTAACAGTAACTTTTTTTTTTATCAATGAATTAATCGATGAAATGTGGACCGTTGACCAGTTGCTGGTAGATTGCATTATCTCCAGCTCAGGTTGTTTTAAAAAAAAAAAATGAAGAAATGTTTTGTCAGAGGACTACAGCAGTTTAAATTACAACCATCTGTTACCATGGTGACATTCACCGCCCATCTATAGAGATATTTCTGTAGTTGAATGCATTCATGCTTCTATTCACTGAGCCCAATATGAAACACAACCACACCTTATATCACCCCCCCCCCCCCTTTATAACATATACTGGTAATGTCGTGGTTTTTTTTTTGAGGACAGGGTTCATGTGAGGTCATATTGAGCTTATTTTAAGAAAAAATTCTAAATACATTTTGAAATATTGTGGTTTTGAAAAATGTGTGATTTTGTAATATAGAAACATGATTTTGTACATTTATTTAGAGATTTGCAGAGTTGTCTGATAAGATTGTTTGGATATGACACTGAAACGTTACTTCAGGAGTTCGAATATCTGGACCTGCTTTAAGTTCGTAAGCGTGTGTGGCGGGTACGAACATGCAGGCTTGCTGTCTTGCTCGGATGTGTCCGAGTAGACCCCCATGAGAGGTGAATGGGAGATAGGTGGGAGCTGAATCAGACTGAGTCAGGGAAAAAGAGGAAGGACCAGCTTATATGGAAGAGGGTTGATGGAATAAGTGGGAGTGGCTCCAGATTGACGTTTAATAAACTGTATTTGTTCACTTTCACGTAATTTGATTCACTATTGAGGAAACTACAGGTTCTTGATCTTATACAATGATCCTGGGAAATGTGACGTCTATTTTAGTCACAATATTTATATCTGTCATTTGAAGTGAAACATTTTTTTATTTTTATTTTGTTTCAACATATAATCGACATTAACATCATAAAACCTGCTTCCCGAAATTGTTCGGAACTCATAAAGTTCTCTGTGCATTCAGGTAAATCTATGTGTTAAAAACTTAGTCCATAGCCAATAGAATCCTGATTGGTTCTGACACATGACCTTTGTAAAGAAATGCAAGTCCATAAAAACTTGATCCATCTGACAGCTTACAAACAGCTCTTCTCCTCACTTCCCAATCTCATCCCCTCTGCTTCTCTGATTCCTGCGTGGGAAGAGTAAATCTATTCAAGTTGCGATTATTTTTGGCTCACAGGAAG
This sequence comes from Danionella cerebrum, assembly GCA_007224835.1. Classification (NCBI taxonomy): domain Eukaryota; kingdom Metazoa; phylum Chordata; class Actinopteri; order Cypriniformes; family Danionidae; genus Danionella; species Danionella cerebrum. Next base: position 400,783 of record SRMA01026984.1, read on the forward strand.
TCTGCAAACAGAGGCTGTTTGAGTCACAGAAATGCACAATAGGCCTTCGCATTGATTTAGTTTCTCCAGGATCCTCACAGAAAGCTGTGCCAGCTAGTTACACAAGTCCTCAAAGAAATGCAACCCTTTCTAAAATTCAGAAGCATCCCAGAATAGGCATCACTGTAGGTAATGGAATGATGCTATAGTTCCTGATTGACAAAACTTGCAATGACATATCGGATTACCACTCACAACACAAGATGCGAATAAAATTTATGCACAGAACTGGAACATCGTTTAGAATAGTTGCGAATAAAGCATCGTTTCCATCCATTGAGTCCAAGACAAGAAAATTGTCAACATCACCGCATCTGTATTAAAACACCCATATCCCCACGGTTGGTAACAAAACACCCACATCCCTAACCCTATATAATAAGGATTATACTTTTATATGGCAAGTGTAGCAAGCAACACATTATTTTTTCTATATATATTTTATTTCTTGCCCTGTTTGTTTCAGAGACTCCTTCGTGAGGTACTTTTGTCTAAGTGATGCACATTTCGCTTTACCTCAATACGCAAAACTGTCACACCGTCCTAGAAATTCAATTGTATGTTTTCATAAGCAAATCTATTTTGATCAAACACTGTTTTAATGTCCACATTGTGTCTAGTCTATTACTCTGATCCTTTGTATATGATCGTCCTCTTTGCCCCTGCAGAATTCCGTCCAGCTAGGATCAATATTCTCTGACTCACATCTTTATCAGCTCATTATTCTCTTCAATTTACATCTTGTGTCATTTAACAAATTTATAACCACAGGGAAATACACTTTTATTGATAAAAGCCATACAAAGTGATATTTTAATAAAAAACTGAATATTATAAATATTTCTTTATAAAATTCCTGCTTGTGTCTTGCACCATTGCTGCTTTAGAGAGGTATTGTTGTATCTTTGTTCTATTATGGTAATAAATCTTTAGCAAGCCTCTGTGTGAGCATAGATGTCTACATTGGTTGTCTCAGTGTACCTCCATCAGTCTGTAAGTGATAAACGAGCAATTGAGGAAAGCCAAGGCCACATTCCCCAGCTGACGGCGCTGTGAGATGTAATATTTGAAGGCCACTGGGATTCCATTCTATGAGGCAAACCTGAGAACGAAAGCCAGGAATAAATGGATGAGGAGATGGAAAGATAGTAACGATGAAGTTTGAGGTTGGAAGTCATGTGAGACGTGATTATGCCACACATTTCCTGAATCAAAGCTAGACATTTTTGCACATAATTGAAATGTTACTTATTGGAAATATTAATGTGTGTTTTGATTTTATGCCACTCTTTCTCTATCAAGACTTGATGCTAAAATGCAAATCTGTGTAGTTTATGAAATGTTGTCATTATCCGTCACTAGTTGGAAAGTGGCTCAGAAACTAGGGGAATGCATTGGCTCTCCATATGCTTGTGGATGCCCACAGACATGGAATTAATTCAGGAGGAAAACACTCCCGATTCATCAGAGTAATCCCATTCTGTCATCACTTCTGGATGTGTATGAGGGCTCCAAGTCAGCTGTGAATTCAAGCATCATTGAGATCTCTCAGGCTGTTTGGAGGAACTCTTATTATTGTAGTGGATTTATGTTTGTATGTTCTTTATAGAGACATGTACTGAGAGGCAAAAGTTTTCTGTTTAATTAGATTATCTCTATTTCTTTATTCGTTTTTTCACTTTTCATAGAGGTCCAATTAAAATATATTGCATTTTTCCAATATATTTTCTGCTGGGTTTCTGGGTACACTGAGAGTGATAACCTTGTCTTCCGTAGAGATCTTTAGCTCTGCTCTATGATCTGCCAGGATCTAAGACTGGCCTAGTATTATACTCAAATTTGGTGAGCGTTAGGGGAAAGGGTTAATCGATATCTAGTTTCATTGGCAATGAGCTGAAGTGGAGCCATCTGGCTATTTTTGATAAGCTCCTCCTGAAACTTATGTAAACAACATTTGCTTATGAGCATGAGCATGATACAACAAACCTTCCAAGATTGCTGAAGGTTAAACAAAAATATCAAATACTATTCATAATGACTCATACTATTCTAACTACAGCATTGATAAATGCACAGATAAACCTAAAAGCTTTCTTTGATCAATCTCTAAAGGAAGCAGATTCCTGACAATGAAGAATTTAATAATATACATACACACACACACACACGCACACACACACACACACACACACATTAGAATACCACCGTAAGGAGAGTTCAAGTTGTGGAGGAACCATGACAATTAGTGAAGTTGGGTGGCAGATGGTAGTCTCCATTAAAAATCTTTTAGGGAATCAATTTGTAGCAGATCGACACTCTACCTGTCTCAATGACCAATTTTCCTTATAAACAAAATCGAATTCCTGGACGTGAGTTGTAGGAGCAATGATCTTTTTCTCATTTAGCGTACCTCCAGAGATGACTGAAGGAAATGGCTTTAAGATGCATGTGGCGTTAAAATCTCATTCTAGAGCTCAAGCCCTGCAGAAGTAGTACATTTTGCACGCCTCACATGGGGTTGTCCTAATCTGTGAGTGAAATAAATATTCTATCATTACTATCACAAGTTTATTGAAAATATGTTCATGTGTGAACTGTTTCTTTTCTTTTCAAGGTTAATAAGTCAAAGTGTTGGCCATCAAATGTGTTTCTTTTTCTTGTTTTTGTCAAAACGGCCAAAATGAAAAAGATCATTGAAGCATGGAGTCCAAGGATGCTGCAGTACGGTTAAGTCCACTTAAAAAAAAAACACATTAATGATCACAAATGAATAGATGAACATTGGAAATGTGGTACAACAACATGTTTTCTACAGATCCTTGCGACCTTCAGTTAGAAAAGAGAAAACATAAAATGAAGTTAGATGCATAAAAAGGTTAAAGATCTGGTAAATCTGGTTGTTGCTATGAATACTTCTGATGATGATGGTGTGACTGTGTTGAACACCACTCACTGAGTCTGCAATTTACTAAAGATTTGTTGTAATTTAGCTGCTCACTTCCTGTGCAGACTGTAGTTTTCGCTGATCTGCAAGCCGCTGTAAACTCCTCACATTAGAGCATCAGTGGACCCAATAATAAACTCTCTAATAACAGGTTTCTCTCTCTCTCTCTCTCTCTCTCTCTCTCTCTCTCTCTCTCTCTCTCTCTCTCTCTCTATCTCCATCTGCAAGTTATTAATAAAATAATTTTATGAACATGAGTAAACCTTTTTTTTTATTAGAGTTATGATGAAACTTACTGTTACACTGTAGTGCACTGAGTTCACACTTGAAAAGCACTCTTTTCAATATATAGTGTTTATTTATTAATAACCGGGCAATCCCCCCTTATGTGTACCGTAATGTACCGTAAGTGTCTTCAGCTCTTTACCTATTTTTTAAACTGATGCTTTTTTGTTTTTATTCAGAATCAGAATGAGCTTTTATTGCCAGGTATGTTTACACATACGAGGAATGTGTTTTTGTGCAGAGGCACTACAGTGCAACAGACTCGCAAAGACAAGACAAGATACAGGTAATAAAATATAAAATATAAATCCAAATTTACAAAGTAGACTTTCTAAATTTACGAAATAGACATTCTAAATTTACAAAAATACATTCTAACACAGTATAAAAATAAAAAGTAGACATAATATATAAAATCAAAAATAAACATTAAGTTGTGCAAGTAATAAAGGAAATATGTGCAAAAGTCAGCAGTACAAAAATTAGTGCAGAGTGATATGTGATGGAACATTTTTCAGTAGTTAATGACCTGGACTGATTTTCTTGGCCTCTTTCCTCACTCTGGATAAGTACAGTACAGGATTTAAAAATATTGTGTATTTTTTTGCATTACAATCAGCCTAGAATAAATCTTTAAAGTACTGTCAAGCAAAAAACATTTTATTTTCTAGTGTCTTGTGCAGATTTTCGCTCAACTCACTAAGAGGGATGAACTCTACATTGTGATTTATGTGGATGTGTGTGACTAGTGAGTGTATTTGGTGGCAGGTAGGAGGCCGTAGGCATAAAATTGCTGCCACATTCTTTGGCGTCTGAGGGCTACCAAGGTAGCTTATGACCACCGGTGTGAATGTGAAGAGAATGAATAATGCTCTGGAAATTTGAAAGCGTCTTGGAGCATCTGGAAAAGTGCTTTATAAATTGAAGGCATTATGGTTTAAAGTAAATCCAGTCATTGATTTATGGAACAGAACATCATGAATATTCTTGTGATATCAGAGTAACCCTAATTCTAAATTTCTCTGTATGTATTCCCTGCAGACCCTGCAGTCCTTTTGGATCCATTCTGCATGTGGATGCCTCTGACCGTTGCTGGATGACTCCATCTCTGTAATGAAAGGCTTATCCAGTAGCCGCAGCCACCACCACGTGGTGACATGTGACCCCTCCTTCGACTCCATGGGTCACCACTTGGACCACAAACCTTACCTCATCAGCCAGATTGACAACCCACATCCAATTGACCATTCCTACTACTCCCCAAGAAGCCCCTTCCAGCCGGACTGTGTGGTGCCTTATGGGACCTTTCCCCGTCGCCATTACAACTCCCAGCATGAGCAAAAAGATGAAACTGCTCTGGTTCCCTACACTGGTGGAGGAGTTCCAACCAACGCAAACCAACAAGCGCATTTCCCTATAGCCCTTTTGGATCAGTTAGACCGGCAACTTCCAGTGCCTCGCGATGGCTACCACACTCTTCAGTACAAGCGTGCTGCTGCTGCCTTGGAACAAAGAAGCGATAGTCCAGGTCGAATCCGGCACCTGGTGCATTCTGTTCAGAAGCTCTTCACCAAGTCCCACTCGCTAGAAGGCCCACATCATGGTCATGGCCATGGCAAGGGCAGCATAAATGGAGGCAAGGCTAGTCCCGATGGAGAACCTCCTGCTATTCGGCATCGCAAACGCAGTAAGAGCCGGGAACGCTGTAAGTCGGCAGAACCAAAAAACCGGACACCACCTTCCGGCTACTGGAGTTCGGACGAGTTGGAGAGGGATGCTTGCTTTTTTCACCATGGACCCCCGGGAATCATGACAATGGGGCGTCACCCGGATAAGTCTCAGTCCCAGTACTTCTTGGAGACCTACAACACGGTCAATGACCAAGCACTTAAAAACTCCCGCAGCAACAACGATCTGGGCAAGTGCTCGACGTGCACGAGCATCCCGCTGAGTGTGGACGCATCACAGCTTGTGAAGAAGAGCTCGTGGTCGTCCTCTCTCACGGTGAGCAGAGCACGTCAAGTCTACCAGAAGGCCTCAGTAAATGTAGATAAGGCTCTAGTGAAAGCAGAGGCTTGTCAGCAGGAGCGATCATGCCAATTCTTGCAGGTATGCAAAAAGCCTTTCAATTCTCCCCTACACCCATATGTTCACCTATCCCACCTCCACCTTTTCCACAAAACCCTTCTCTTCCTCCTCCACCTCTGGAGAGAGCCTCCAGTTTTGATTTGAGTTCTTCCAAGAAGTAAGTGCAACCCACTAGCTGCCTTACTTTCTGATTAGCTGACAAGCATCTGTTTGATCCATTCGATCACTAACTGGTATTATTTCCCTCTTTAAACCTGACTAAGCTTATTTAAGAATGCCCTTCTTTTATTGGGGTGTGCGTGTGTTTTTGTGCATATATTTGAACTCTTTATGTTTGAGCTTTGCCACCTTTTGGTAACTGTAACCCCTTCTTCTGAGAGTGAAAAGCATTAAAGACTTCTCACAATATGACTAACTATGGGCACAGAAGAACTCGGTTAAATTAAACGTTTGAGGTGAGAAATGCAATGTAGATCTATATGTTTAAATGTCATTATTTCTTAATTTTATTAAGAACTTAACTCCATGTAAACCACCAACTATGGTTGAGTTAGATAAATTAAAATGTTATTTACCCTAAAAGAAATCCAGTCATGTGATACAGCCATACAACTTCCAAAGCAGACATTTCGCATGTCTTGCATTGGTTTCGAAAGTGGAATAAAATGCTATATTATAAGATTTAAAAAATAAAAATATAAAAAAATAAACGCATGGTCATAACCACCATGGAAATATTAGAAATTATTCATATATACTAATATAGCAACTTAAATAGAAATTAGGGAGAACATCTTGCTATTCAGCATCACAAATGCAGATGCTGGGATGAATCAAGTTGGAAAAAACTGAGCGGGCGGCCAGCCAAACCTAGTGACTCAACTGGTATTTTCACTGACTTTTACAAAGTTGAATCTAAAAAGGGGTTTATCAGATATGTTGAAATTCTTTGTATTCATCTTACTTCAGTCTTCAAAGTCGAAGCGGAAAGACAGATGAGGCAACCCGTTACGCTATACATGCATATAAAGATAGAACGACAAAAAGATCTTAAGACCACCTGCAGCAGCCTGGAAATCAGAGTTTGCACGTGGGCAGCCACATACTAATTCAGAGGCTAAATCAAGCTGGCAGGATGTCTCACATGTTCTCTATCATGCTCTGTCAATACAAAGAATAATTGGCATCTTTCTTCAGGAGCTAAATCTGGATGCTAGTTGCCATAGTAACCATGAGTGACAGGGCATTGCGCTTTGCAGTTCTTGTTCTAAAGGTTTGTGGGAAGTATTTTTAAATGTTTAGCAAAGTGATATATACTGCTTATGTGAGGTGAGGATTGCTGGTTTGGTTTTTTAGAATTTGAGTGTGACTTTATGCTCAAATCGAAGAGCTGTTTTTATTGTGAGGTAGATATGAGCATTATATTATATACGTGTAAATGCTGAGCATTGTATGCATTACTACTGAAGAGCTACTGTGTTGTAACAGTGAGATTAGACTATTTGGGCCCTTGTCGTCTCCTCATTCATATGTGGTTGCACAAGGAAGCCCAAATATAGTAAAGAGGAAGCTTGGTTAATTAAACAGGGTTTACTTGTTAGTCTAAAGCATCCAGGCGTTTTTAATGTTCGAAACGTTTACTGACATCAGTGGGTACTTATAGATTATACCAAAAGGCCTTTTTTTTTTTTTTACATTTTCTGTTATGAAACTGAATCACAGAGATATCTTAAAGACTTGAAATGGTCAACCAAGGCTCAATCTGTTGCGAGGACTGTACCCGGCTTTGCTCAGCAGGATGGATCCTCATTTTTTGCTCATCAGACTCGTCAGAATTGTGTGGGTGCTGGTGGCATCTCAGAAGGAACTTTTTGTGTGTGTGTGTGTGTGTGTGTGTTGGGCCTGAGAGTGTGTGGGCACAGAATCAGCATTACTGGAGTCATTCTTCCTCAACTGCCTTTTATACACTTCCTGACGTCAAGGCCAGCCGTTTCCCCAGTAACACAAGCTCTGCTGTGATTCATACAATCACGGTGAAATTCTTTAAAGTGGGATTTTCTCTCGATGGCAGGCTAGAACCTCAAAATGAGCCTCAATGCAGAGTGAAAAATACCATATAGCTGCAATGCTATCCATTTCCAGGAGTCTGAATGGCTTCCGAGTGAGTATTTTCAACACTCTCTTTCTGAATCTGAGAGGTACTGGTAATTTATTGATTGAATGATTGGCGGAGGACCACCTAAGAAACGTTTTGGCATTTATTTCAATGTAGTCTTGAGTAAATAACACAGAACATTCCTAAGGGTTACGTCTTTTCCAAGACTTCCTTGTTTCTCTTGTAAAACCGCAGTCAAACTTCTCACAGTTTCGAAGAGTTCGATATAGACGAGTGTTTGCCCAGGGATAGCTCCATTAAGACAGATGCAAAGCTACCCAGGGAGGTGTCGTTAGTGTAATCATGCAAGCTCACACCGGCAGCCTCATTAATTATCTCTGCCAGCTCAGAGAGAGGAAGTGCCCGTCTGAGTAGAGGCTTGTTATTTCAGCTGCAGGGCACGGGAGGCATGCCTCTTCATCACAGGTGTTTGACACTGCGTGACCTCTGACCCTGCAGGTCCCTCAGGATGAGTGGGCGGGGTTTCCGCTGGGTAAAGATGACGACATCCCGTGCAGACGTATGCGCAGCGGCAGCTATGTTAAAGCCATGGCGGAGGATGATAGCGGAGACTCAGATGGCAGTCCCAAACCTTCGCCCAAGATGCAAGCTCGAAGAGCCAGCTACCTCAAAGCCACCCAGCCATCCCTCACAGAGATGACCACACTCAAGTGAGTGCTCAAACAACACAGATATTGATATTGATGTTGATACGTCTTTTTTTTTGTCAATAAAAGTTTTTTTTTAAAGACCCCAAATTGCGTGGCATCTAGTAGTGAAAAGTGGTGACACCAAGAAAATACAAGACCTGTGATATGGCTCGTGTTTTTCAAAGTTCTGGCCCAAAAAAGTGCTTGGAAAAGTGAAGAAAGTTTAGGAGAAGTTTTTCTGTTTTTTTTTTTTTGTTTTTTTTTTTTGTCACAAAGTCCTGACCTTTGATTTTTAGCAGGCGGGGGTGGGGGGGGGATCAAAGCAGTGTTTGATTCTGTAAATTTTAGATGCTGTTTAAGTACTGTAAATGAATGGAGTTCTATGGCTCTGTGTCCTTGGCCATTGTTAATTTGTCACTCTTTGTGATTCTATAGCATTTTTGTCATCAAGTGTCTCAATTAAAATGTACTTTTGGTAGTAAAACAATATGATAATCTTTAATAAGATTCACCATTTTCAAAGGCCAGAATCCTTTGGTGTAGACCTTCCTCTGGAAAATTCTTTTTCAGGTATTGAACTTCTACATTTTCATATTAATATCAAGTACCGTATTTTTCGCCATAAAAGACGCACTTTTTTCTTCCCCAAAACTGAGGGGGGAAAGTTGGTGCGTCTTATACAGCGAATGCAGAGCGCCGCGGAGGGCGTTCACGGCCATAGGAGAGGTGTAAGAGAGCCCGCGGCTTTGGCCTAGCACTGGAGCTGTCGGCTTAACATTTAAACATCTGCCCTGACTATCCGCAAATAGATTTTAAGATATATAAATGTATTGTGACTAGTAGTAAATATTACAGATATCTTTAAAAATTAGAGATATCTTTAATTATATTGCAGATATCTTCAATTGAGTTTTGAATAGTCAATATATAATTGGAGATATCTCAAATTCACTTTCTTACTAGGGCAATTACAATTGAAGATATCTCTAAATGTCTTTACGCCCATCAAAATATATTTACTACTAGTCACAATACATTTTTTCCTATCTTTAAATGCATTTGCAAAATTGTAAAATGCCAGCTATTATTACTAATGTGGGGGGCAATCTTACTAGCTATTATTAGTAATGTGGGGACAATGTTACGGGCTATTATGGTATTACTAATGTGGGGGCAATGTTGAACTGGAACAGTGATTGTGATAAAGAATGGTGGACTTTAGAGTAATGAGTGGGGGCAGAGAAAAAACGTACTGGTTTGTTTGTCTTGTTGTTTTTTTGTTACTGATCCAAAATATGGTAGATCCGATCTGGCATATAATTGTTCTTAAACAGCTGTTAACTTTTACACAGTTGATAAAAAATATTTTACTACAGTATTTGGTTCAGAATCTTTTTTTTCTAGATCTTGCTCATTTAAAATGCGTCTTATAAAAATACGGTAAATAGCTTCTGACGTCTCTAAAATAATCAAACTCAATCACATTTTTTTCTCTCATTTAATTCAATAACGTTATTGAATAAATTATATATTTCACTAAATGATTAACGTTCAAGCTGAGGTGAAAATCTGGGTAACTGAACATATTCACTATATACACCATTCACCATTAACAGCATTACTTTTGCCACACTTCCATCATTTCTCTGGAGAGCTATTGTGGTTTAACTCAAGATCGTCTATTCGTCCAGTTTTATTAAATGTTATTATTGTTTTAGAGAACAAAATGGTTTTGCACAGATGATGTTTTCATGTTCTCTCTGCTTTCACTCATCCTGGGAGCAAAAGTTACCTCAGAAAACCAATTTTTTTTTTTTTATAGATCTGTTCATTTCAGCTTTTTAAGCACCACAATCCAATGCTAAAAAGCTTTTGAAGCACAAATGTGGCGCTCAAAAGCTTTTGCCTTCTAGTATGAAATTTGATTTACCTTCAAATTAATCATTCAAATGAAAAATCCATTAGTTTAACCGTAGGGTCATATTTTTTTTCTGCTTTATTTCAGATGGAAGTGTAAGAGAGCACACATTCATTTAGTACAATCCATGTCTGGAAGTATTTGCTCATTTGTCTTTAACCTTTAGAAGTCCAGGGCCTTTTTTTTACTACTTTTACAATATGCTCTAATAAATTATCTATAAAACATTTTTGTGCCAAAATATACTTTTTCTTAGAACAACCCCAGCTTCTTTTTCTAATATCTTTTGCATTACATTACACAATGATTCCTCAACAAACCTGAAATTGTTCAAAAAATACAATTCCGAGTAGTAGATGTTGTTATTTTTGCTGCAAAAGTCTCAGAAAGTAACAACAAACAGTTTGTATGTTTTTATAACAAAAACCAAAAGCGTTATGACAAAATAAACCTAATGCACTATTCAAAGCACTTTTTTTGTGCCAGAACTGTAAAAAATACAAGCCATCTCACAGGTCTTATACTTCCAAGGGATATCCCTTATTTCACCACTAGATAACAGATTGTGCAATTAAATTATAATATATATTATTATATCACTTTACGGCTGCATCTACTACTGTAAAATTTCCTCAACATTTTTTTAAATTATTGCTATTATTAGAACACAAATATACAGTTCTGAGCTGTAATAAAAATGTTTTTACCAATATTTATTTCAATTCTGAATTGTATAAAAAAGCTGGTCATGAACTTGTACAAATCCTTCAGTTGTACAGGTATAAACTGTTGTAAAAAATGTTAAAAACATAAATGGCAGGTTTTTACTGTAAAATTTCTGCTTTATTTTTACAGTAACGGTATAATGCTGGAATTAACTGAGCTCTTTTCTCGCTCTAGGTTAAAAAAAAAATCCATCTAGTGGCTTTTCTGTTATTCATTTTGAAATTCTACATAAATTAAGTCATGCCAGATACAATAAAACCATTATAGACACGGAAAGACACAAGGGAAGCTAATAAAATCTGCCCCTTTTGTTGGATTCTTAATGTATTCATTTTGTGAGTAGATTAAACAATTGCTTCCTCAACTTTTAAAATTTTGATTTGAGTGGACAAGCATTTATTTGGCCCTCTTTCCCAGCGTAGAACCGGCCCTGCTCCAAATCAGAAATATATTCCACCAGATCACAGTTGATTATAGCCAAACTACTAAAGCCAGATTGAATTACATCATTACTCAAGAGTCTTGGTTAGGATTGCCACTAATTACCAACCTGACACATGGTGGGGCACCTCAGCTATCTCGAAGGTTTGAATCACAACCAAGAATCCTTTCTGAGGACCCTCACAGACACTTTGGAGAATCTGAGATAGAATTTATAGACAGACAGGCCTCCCTCAGTTTAGATATTAGGTGACGTCTCCACGGTAACGTAACACCATTATTCCTGTTGCCCGGAAGAGCAGAGCACATATAATTAAAGGAGCACAATATGCCATGTCTATTCCCAGACATACTAATAATTACTCTAATTACCTCAAAGACTTCCTTGCAAGCCCCTGCTTTATAATGAACCTCCCTATGTCTGGAATTGGAGTGTTTTAAAGCAGGAAATTAAGTTATCATTTATTTTGAGCATTAAATCAGAACAGGTTCCACTGAGATATATTTAGTAGCCTTTATGTGTTACCTTTGGTCAGATTTTAAGAATCCAACACACACGTGTGCGTGCGTGTGTGTGGTCCGAGTGGAGGAAGTCTATGTTTAGGGAAGTCACTCCATGAGGTTGCCATGGCAACAGATTTGAACTGTAAGCTGTGGCTATAATGATCTTTGGGTGGGCTGAGTTCATTATAGCAATTGTTTGTTCTTAATATTGTGTTTACTGTTATCCCATTTAATATTCTGCATTGGCTGAAAGGCACATATCCACTAAAATTGATGACAATTCAAGCATTATTATTTTTAGAATGTTAAGAAGACCTCTGTTGAATTTCATAAAAGCACAATGGCACAAAGAGTGCTTGGAACAGTGTATACGGTTTAGAAAATGTTCACCTAGTTTTTTGCTTTTTGAATGATTTATGATTTTTTATTTGGTCTCAGTACTATTTTTATTATAACACAAAAACTGTGAGTTCTCAATTTTTGCATTAAAATAAACAAGAAAATGTAATACACAGAATTTTTTTGTACAATTTCAGGTTTGTTGTGGAATTATTTTGTAATTTAATGAAAAAAAGGCATTTATTAGCGAAAGTTATAAAGTAGTAAAAATGCACAAAAAATGCCCCAAAATTAGAGTTAAAATGTTAAATATTATTCTCAACTGTACAGCTGATTTTAGTTTCCAGGTAGAATGAATGAAAATAAAAACTTGCTTCTCCCATAAATCTGCATAAATAAAACCATAAATCAGATCACGACTACAACATTCCTGAAGCGTTTTCAGCAAAGTTTATCAAATGCATCAGATATTTAACCAATGTTCAATGTTCAATCAAATTTTCACATTGTTTTGACTTTTTATTTTTTGCCTTTGGTGGGAGATTTGTGTATATATGTTTTTTTTTCTCTTTTGATTTTTGTAAAAACTGTTCGTTCTCAATTTGTTTCTCATGGAAAATGACAATTTCAGGTTTGGTGGGGAATTTTTGTGCAATGTGATTAAAAATATTCTAAAAAAAAAAAAACAAAAAGCTTCTTTTGTACTAAAAGGATTCTATCAATCATTGCCACAAAAGTGTTTTTAAATTAAATTAAAAGTTTAGCTGTTTAATTTAAAAGTGTTAAATTATACAGAATAATTACCGTAAAATCTCATTTAATTTATGGTTTCTTTTAAAATAGGCATTTTATGCAAACTAACATTCAATATATTAAAATTAAATTGATAGATTTGATGTTTTTGATGCAAAACCCACAGTATAATGCATTTTCACTAACCTGTTGATTTCTGTCTTTTTTTTTTTTCTTTTGCTATTGTCATTTGCATTAGTAATGTTATGTACAATAATTTAGTTCTGGTGTCTCATCAAACCTGTTGAATATGAATTCTAATTCATTGGCTCCAAGTAAAGATCCAGATCTGCTGAAGCTGTTCAAAAGCAGTTTGAGACTTTAGTCTGAGCACAATGCAAAGCCCTGCCAAGGATTGGAGGATTTGGAGATTTGTAATTCTGTTCTGGCATTATGAGCTCTCTGAAATATTTCATCTTGTGGAATTTCCTCAATCCTGCATTTTGATGGATTTATCTCATCTGCGTGACCAACAGAGGTTTTGTTTTACTTTGTACTGATTACACATCAAGGGAAAGTCAATGGAACTTTATGAACAATAACACAAACGTTTGTTTATAACAATTGTGTAAGCACTGCTTATTTTAAAGCTCTGAATGTCAGCATCAGATAGAAATTGGTATCTCTGTGAAGCATGAAAATAGACAGTCTTGGATGCCCCAGGGAGCTGCCACTGCAGCAGAAAGAATGTGAAGCTCAGCGCTGCATTCTGAATGGCTGACATAATTAACAACGTGCAGCAACCAATCCGTCGAGACCACCGTGACAGTGAGGCAGAAACTTATCGGCTTATTCTGCAAGCATGACATCATGCATAACCAGTTCCCCACAGCCAGCTTCAGCTTTCTTGTCAACTATAGACATTCTGTTTTCCAGTAGTGTGGTAGATGCCTCAGGCACTTGGTCCACTTTCGCCTACCAGGAGTTGCCATGTTCACTTATTCAGTATGGGTGAAGCCTTGTAGTTCGAGGGTGGGCGATTTTCCACAAAAATTCTGAGATGTGTCGTGAAGTTAAAGTGGAACGAGATGCTGGACAGACGGATTAATGTATGAAACCCAGCTGATTAAATAATGAGTTTCCTGCACAATTCTTGATTCTGATGCCAGCTGGTTTTGAATTAAAAACCATAACACATCACTTATTTCTGTCATAAAAATAGTCAGACATTAAAAGTGTTTTGAATTGAGAATCATATGAGAATCAAGGTTTTGTGATAGGTTTAGAATAATTTGCACTGGGATAAAAAGAATAAAAAGATACCCAGGCTGTTGATTTCTTCGAAATAATTATTGCCTGAGGTCTAACAGCTGCTCTGCTCCATATCTTTAGATTGCGATGCATTTTATGAATTTAATGGTCTCTTATCAAATACACCTTGTCTAACTTGCTATAATTGTATCTAGATTATGAAACTAACTAATGGTTGCTTAGTAAAGGAGGCTTAGTTAAAAAAATTAATTACACCACACTGCACTTGCTGGCCACTTTATTATGTTCACCTCTGCAACTTCCTTCAACGAAAATAAAAAAATCAGCCAATCATTTGGTAGAAACTCAATGTGTTCAGATAGGTAAAGATGGTCAAGATTTTGCACTTCACACCTAGCATCAGAATGGGGAAGAAAGGTGATTTAAGTGATCATTTCACTGATCTACTGGGAAGATCAGAGGATCATTTCACGCACAACCATCTCGAAGATTTATGGACAATTGTCCAAAAAAGAGAAAGTGTCAATTCTATGGGTGCAAATGTCTTTTTGTGGTCATAGGTGAATGTCCAGACTGGTTTGAGCTGATAGAAAGGCAAAAATAACTCTAATAAGCACTTGTTATAGTCGAGGAGTGCAGAAGGGCATCTACAAGGCCGATGGAAGCAGACGGAGACCACACTGGGTATCACTCTTAAAAAGTGTTGCCTGGTTTTGCTGCAACATCCGGATGGTAGGGTCAGAATTTGACGTCAATGACATGAAACAATGGATCCTTTCTCCCTAGTATCATCACTTCAGGCTCATGGTGGTGGTGGTGTAATTGTGTGGGAGATGTTTTCATGGCATATTTTTGGCCCATTTGTGTCAACAGCCTCCCTGAGTATTGTTGCTGACCATAGAGCACCCTTGGGATCCAACTCTGTACTTGTAAGGTGTACCTAATAAACTGGCCAGAGAGTGTATATGTGACAATTTAGCAGTTTTGTGTTTTCTTTTGTTTGGTTAAGATTCAAGCAGTCTTTGGGAGGTTGACTTGGTCTTAGTTCCCATAAATCTAGTAAATAACCAAGTTTAAAGCAAAAGGTTGGCAAGACTAGGCCTTGGCCAGGGTTTGAATATTTTCTTAAAGGTAAATTAAAATAAAAATCAGTAACACCGCTTTTCTGCAACGTGCTCACTGTGCAGCTAGAAATAAGCCAGCTGCTGATGGAAAATAAAGAACGCAGGTATTTAGAGCTGAATGTGGAGGGACATAAATGCTTTTATTTGCGAGGGATAACATTTGAGCATTAAAAGCGCACATGGCAAAACATAATAAATACAGAAGTCATTTCCATTCCAGAATGTCGAGAAAAATCCAAATATAAGCACTTGCTGCGAGTATAATGCATGCATGCCAGTAGGGTGCCAGTGCATGGCTTCACAGCCTCAATACCTCACAAAGCTTCATGTGTTTGAGCTCAACCTCCTTCAATGATGCAGAGGTTTTTAATGATGTGCCATTTGCAGGAGCTAGGTACAAAATTCACTGATGCCTTGATTCTCTCTGAAGCAGGGGCCCGCATTGCTGTGCACAGTATATCGTTAGATGCTTTGTCGTCTGCCGCTCTTGGAGTTAAATAATTAAGGCTCAAACATTTAAAGATAAAGAAAACTGCCATTCTGTGCTGACCACAAACACACTTAGACTTGCTGTTTTGTTGCCATGCATCTGTCAGAACATCAGAGAATCCTTGGACAGTGTTCCCTAAAATCACTCTATAATGTTTTTGGGGGCTCTCCATGGAAACAGAAAGTGATCCTTGAAGCATCTGTCGTTTGATGTTATTGAGCCTGAAATTACATATAACTAAAACTTTATTAACAGTCATTACAATTCATTTAATTTTAGATGCGTAGAACGCTATTGTAATTGAACCCTAGTATTATTGTTTTGCAGGCTTTAGTGCATTTTTGAGAGTCACAACGTACAAAAAAAGTCACAGAATTTCGCAGACACATCACAACCAGTGAAAATTTATGTTTGAAAAGGGGAAGTTAAAAAATGTCGTAGGTGAATGAAATTTGGCACACAGGAGTAGGGTGCAAAGACTTAAATATAGGTAATATGAATTGCATTTCCGAAATCGACAGGAAGTCGGTTATTTTGTATAGAACTCTAAAAATGGCTATTTTTGCTTGTGTCTTATTAACTTCACCATAAACAGGAAGTTGTTATAACTCAGCCATACTATGTGTGATTGGTCCAATTATTACCAACTATGTTATTAGTCCATGTCTAATAACAGGAATACAACATTGATATGTTGCTTCTTTGATGGATCATGACATCTGTGACAAGAGTACAGTATTGTCAAAAACAGTATGTTTCAGTAAGTATAACAATTCTTGCTTGGATATATCTCCTAAATTTGGGTTGGTTATAGTTCATAGTGCAAAAAAGCCCTTTGATTGAACAGCTTAAATTTTAAAAAAAGCTATTTAAAGAACGTTTTCGTAATGAATCTGGAGGGGGGGGGTACTCTGATGTCATAACAAGCATTTGAAACACTCTTTAGGCTTTATTTGGGATTACACATGACCTTTGTATTAAAATTTCAATGTGCATAAACACCTCAAGGAAGACCCCTGATATTTCTAAACACATAACGGTTTGTTAGACCGTGTTTGTTGCAGCACATTTTCAAAATCCAAAGTTTCCTAGATTGAACAGTCCACGAAAAATTATTTTCTTCCTGGAACAAGGTTAGTAAACAAAGAAACTGGCGGGAAATGTGCTCAATGAAATTATTAGTATGAGTACAGAAGTGGCCTCAATGTTTTAAAATCTAACAAATGTCTGAAAATTACTTTGACGTCAGAAACTGTTCGATCCCACCTATCCATACATCCATCATAAATAGTAATCCACAATTGTTTAGCTTGTGAGAAGCCATGGCTTCAAAAGTCTGTGCTGTGTCCTCAAGTCTATAGAACTGTGTTACTACACTGTAAATAAATAAGGGGTGAGTCGCATTACCCTTATAGGGACACCATAAAACTAAATGTTTGATTAGTTTTTTTTTGTTTGTTTGTTTGTTTTTAACAATACCATTGAAGAAAACAGCAGTCTGGTCAAGCGTGTATCAAATTTACAATCCTGTGTCCACTTTAAAAGGACTGGATTAAGCACATACTGTGAGAAAGGTAATGTTTTGGCTGAATGTTCACGTTTTTCCTTGAAAATGTGTTTATGTATTTTCTCTTTTTATTGCAAAATTAGTAACAAAATTTGTTTTTAAAAAATCCACGCCTTTCCTCTGATGGCTCTGACTAATTCCTTTTGTGCTGGCGTTGATGCAGCGCAATGCTTCTGTCTGTCTGCTATGTGTCAGTGTGAGCGCTGGGCTGCCTGCGTTGGCGGTCTTAAGTGAGTTTAGCTGTTCTCGCCCCTTCAGCTTTATGCCTGAATGACCTGACTGGGCCTTCTCTTTATCTATTTAAAGATCCACATCCGTAATTTAGGCACATGAACACTCAGTGATGTGTGGTTTGCCTCTAAGAGGACTACATATGTGATGTGTGATGACTTTGAGTGGTTATGACGTCAAATAATATGCTGCAAAGTTGATTGGTTGAGATTATAAGTCAGTCTGTGTTTTTATCATCTATTGAATGACCTAAACTCTCTAAGTGTTCAGCATTTTGCTGAAAAATATGATCAGTATAAATGTAATTTCATTTGTAGTGAAATCATTTGAAGTCATTTTATTATTTGACACTATGATGCTTGAAAAATATGAAAATATGAAATTATGGAAGTTTGTTTGTTTTGTTGAACTGTGTTTAAATGGAAGTTTGCAAAGCTCATTGCTGGTTTCATTAGGTTTGAGAAAAGATCATCATGAAAAAGATCATCATTATTAATTGAGAGCTTTGTACCTAGTCCTAGGTCAAAAATTAGCAAAAAGGTGTGGTAAGGAATGCTCCAGAGAAAATAGGAGTCATCTTATCCCGAACAATAACCCCTCTTACATGAAATTTCTGCAACAGGACTGTTTTAAATATAGAAAGGAAAGAAAGACAGATAATTACAGGGTCTTACAATCTTAGGTCTATAATCCTATGTTTTGTATTGGAATAAATTGATGAAATCATCAATCAAAGTTTCAAAGGTTTAAACTCTATATAACCAGTAAACACACATTTTTCTTGTTTGCATGTACAGGATCTCTAATGAGCACTCCCCAAAGCTGCAGATAAGGAGTCACAGCTACCTGCGGGCCGTGAGTGAAGTGTCAATCAACAGAAGCCTTGACACCCTGGATCCCAAAGCCCTTCTGGCCTCTCCCCAGTATCGTTCAAGAAATGAGAGCTACATGAGAGCTATGAGTACCATTAGTCAGGTGTGTGCAAGTCTTGATCCGTCCACTACTGAGATGAGTTTGAGCCGTTAGCGTCACAGTGTTGCAATGCATCTAAAGTACGGACGTAACAAATATGACATGATTGCCATAATTTGACTGCTTTCCAGATGAGTGAAATGGAGGTGAATGGGCAGCTCGAGGCCATGTGTGAGAGTGTGTTCAAAGAGATGGATGCTCAGGCCGCTATGGAGGCGCTGGACCTGCCCATGCCTGGTTGCTTCCGCATGAGGAGTCATAGTTACGTGCGGGCCATCGACCAGGGCTGCTCGCAGGACGATGACAGCCCACTGCTGCCGGCCTCTCCACCACGAACAACCACAACTGTCAGAACCATCCAGAGCAGCACAGGTCAGATGATGTCTTTCTACTTAACTAGAGATAAAATATTAAGATACCCATCCACCCTTTTTAAAGGTTCACCAAATGTGTGCCTTCGTTGGCTTTATTCGCCATCATGATTATCTCTGTCTGTCTTTTCATTTCTTCGCACGGTTTACACGTGGTCTTAAAATATCTTAAAAGTGTAAAATTTAAAAACCACATTTTTAGTGTTTCGGGCATTTGCTTTTTCACAGGACTTCTTTTTCTCATTTGTGGTATTGCTGCAAGTATCTCTAGAATTGTAAGTCACTTTGGATTAAGTGAAAATTGACTAGAAAAAGCTGAATATAGAGCTTGGCTGAAGCCAAATACATTCAATGTATTTGAAACATACTGTTTTTAGTGCAAAAAGCAATTAAACATTTGACCACTGCAATTTAAAACCATCAAAATATGATTATAGTGTCATGTAATTGATGTCTTTGTCAACTACTTAACAACAGTCTGAAAATAGCAGCAATAAATCTACCCCGTCATTCAAGAGGGGAGCAGAACCATAATTTTCCATTTTTGGAAGGTAATGAGTCAACAGGAGGGTAAACACTGGAAGTCTCATTCTCATCTGAGGAGCATGCCTTATAATTGGATTAATTGTTGTATTTTGTTTAGGTTAACAGAAAATGTAAAACATTCCTTGAATAATGAAATATGAAGCATTTCACTTGAAAAAATATTTTTACCCTGACACAGATTAGACAGGATTACAGCACTTGAAACACTTTTTTCTTCTTTGAATCCGTGTTCATTCCTTAGAGAAGCTGTGCTTCAAAATCTAACTGCAAACAAGAATCCAATCAGGGACCACTGACATCCTTCCTTTTAGTTCTACTTAGGTTTGAGACACACTTGGGTTGCATTCGATTTTATCTCACTTGCCCCTTCCTCTTATCCCTTCCCATTATCCTTAAACCAGATGCAAAGCAGAAGAGCAAAAAATGTCCATGTATGAATTGGAACACCCACACAAAGAAATATGCAACTTGTCATAGACATGTTTATTAATCTTATTTAGCTAGTAATGTTATAAAAATGAATTTGCATAACTAAATATGTATATATGACATTAAATCTAACATAAACAATGTTTTTTTTGACATTGTAAAACTACAAATTTATGTCTATATGCATATCGTCTGGTAAGCAAAAATGAACGATGGTGAGAAAGGCCTTTGCCTTCATTCAAAAGAGAACTGGGACACCCCTTTGAGCTGAAGAGCTGAGGGGTAGGAGCAAGTGAGACAAATAGAATGCATCTCATTTGGCACACTTCATGTCAATAAATGGTGTGCGCATTAGGATGCTCAGAAATGAAGTGAGGTCTATTTTTGAGCCATATGCTGGGATTTATGGGTAATGTAGTTAGAATGCAGTAGGCCATATTCAAGGGCCTATTTAAGCTTCATTGGCTGAATTCATGTTTACTTTGAGTCTTAAGTGGCAAAAACTGTCTTGAATCTGACATCGTTTGATTCTGTCTGTCTGCATTTCTTTTTTTGTTTTCTTTGGTTTCTGTCTCGATACACCATGTGTCACTCTATTTTTTGGCTGTTACTCTGTCTGCCTGTCATTATTTCTTCTGTTGTGTCTGCTCACATGTCTTTCTGCCTGTTATTACGTGTTTATTTTCATCATTGTTTCACTCTATTCATCTGTCTATCACTGATGTGTCTTTCTGTCTTTTGTTCGATGTAAAGTGTCTACTCTTCTCACTGTCAGTCTATCCCTGTTCTTATCAGTACATACAACTCTCTTTTGTACATCAAAGAGTGTGCCAGAGAAAGAATCAATATGAAGTTGTTGTTTTTGTCCTATGGGATAATCCTCAGACGCCTGACAGGATGTTTCTGATTTGCTTTTTATTAGAACCGTAGTAACCGTGAATGAAATGATTTGAGTGAGTCTCTGGAAATCACTGCTTTGCGCACGAGAAGGAAAGCATGTAATTAGCAATCATCTGAAATGAAAAGCGGAGATTGAAAATTGTGTTTTGATTTTGAGATTGTAAATGATCAAATGTGATCCAGATGAATGTGATACTTGTCAAGTTTTGTTAAATATTGATGGGGATAATAAAGTTCAGAGTTTTTTGGGAACCGGTTTAAATTGGTGAGTGGACTTATAGCATTTGGCTTTTGAAAGTAACAGAGTGTTTGCATCAATTTTCTACCTAGCCAAGTCCCCTTCACGGAAACTGAATGAAGTGGCAAAACAAGTGGTAAAAGGGCTGTGTTTAATAGGGAAAAAGTGCAAAGTGCAAGTTATTCTGAAGATTGTGTTGTCGGGTTGTTTTCAACCACTTCGGGGTGATTTTCTGTTGATATTTAGCCACAGCTTTTCCTCTGTTTCGTTTAAATTGAATGAATTTTTGTGATGAATATTATTTTTATACATATTCTAAGCAAAAAACTTTAATACATTAAAAAATGCTCTTTCTACCTTTCGTGTTGTTTGTAGCTGTTAACAGTGACTAAATGAAAATGCTGTATAAATCTATCAGATCACAATTTTTATTTTATTTTTTTTCATAGATCTCTTCATCTACCTCAGCTCTAATCAAAACAACCAAGTATTTTTTTTTATCCTGGATTTTTACCCTTTAATTGCCTAGATCTTACCTGATGCAATGGATTTCAGGGAAAACTTACTTTCTGTCATTATGAAAAATGATTGTGGCCCAGATTTTTTTTTACCTTTATCCCTGTCTGGCACATTAGTAACACTAGATTTTTTGTTTTTGTGTAGCACCAGTTTTTCTTCTCTTTTTGTTATTGTTCGTGCCTTATTAACTTCCATTATAACAACCATATGTAATCATGCATTCTCGATTGTTGGTGGTCATTCCTTTTGGGATGTGGTACAATTTTTGTTGTTGATTACCATTTAGAACCATTAACCCTTGAGGTGGGCACCTTGGTAATAAAAGTGTAAATCCTGTTTTTTTTTTTTAACAGGTAGTTTTGATTAGAGTAGAGGTAGACAAATTGATTTGTGCAGAGCTTTCTGCTGACAGAGATTATTACAGAAAATGAATATCCTGACATTTATATGTTCCAGATTTGAACAATGGGAAAGTGCACAAAATATAAATTGCAAATGTGTACAAAGCCTCAAAGCTCCATTATACTTTAAAATAGGATTTGGCAGGGGAATTAAAGGGACCTTCTTGTTATATATGTACAGGTCGGTACTAATATTGCAATTTATTACAATTTGTATCAAAGAAGCTGTAAGTTCTGTAGGTAATTCTTTCGCTCAAGGTCACGTGTCTGTGCAGGTAAAACACAGTCAGAGGTTGAAACTTCTGCAGAGAGTTTTTGACAACTACATTATTTGAACATTTAAATCGCATGACTGTAATTTCAATCATCCTGGAGATGACTAATGGGTGCCTTTATATACATTCCACATAGCATAAAGTTGCCAATTCACACTTTAGTGGCTTAGTCAAAAGTCCAACTTACCAAACATGACATAGTGACCAAAAATCCATGTTTCAGATTCTGGATTCTAGTTATTTCTTTGATTTGCAGCGATCCATTTGCTTCTTTTTTCTGTTGGATTTCAACAGTCTACATAATAGTGTCCCTGAAGTCAAAGAAGTTAGTTTAAGAAGTCATTTGCACGACAGCTTTACCCCATTATGCATGAATAGGCTTTATACCACTTTTCATGCATAGTTATCCATACTCTATACATACAATGGCAGTAAAAGTAGACGTTGGTCTTGTTGATGTTGGAAAGGTAACTTTCTTTCCCATAAATGTGCAGCATCAATTTCAAAATGAAATGCTATTGATCAAAAACATCACAAAGGTAGAATCACTGACTCTGATAAACATTATTGCATAAGAAACCAGTCATTAAAGCATCTCCTAGGCGCTAACCACTGAAAATAACCAGCTCTTTCTATACATAAACGACTTGTGTTTTCTTGAGGTTGCTGTCAGTGCAAACATTGTTTATGGTTTTCCACATTGGTGATGCTTTTGAGCAAAATGCTCATTTGTAAAATGTGTTGGTATAATGTTACATCAGAGGTTATTCACAAAAGTTACATGTGCAGTTTAAATAGTCAGGATGTACTATATAGAGCTTTAACATGCTGTAATCTTTTGATCCAAGTTGCTTTCTTTATATGTTCCTGTTTTGACTCAAGAAGCAGCATTAAGAGCTGTGTTCTCTTATCATGCTCCAACTGTTCCCCCAATGCCTGGGGCTTGTTGGAGAGCCAACATATGGCCACCAGCCTCAATGCAACTAGAGAGAGCAGACAGCTGGCTGAGGAGGAGGAAATTTTTTCGGAGGAAAGTCTGCATGTTGAAGTCGGGAATTTTCTCTGGGGTGTTCTGATAAAGTTTCAGAAATTTGCTGAAAATGTGATTTGCCATACATGAGTCTAGTGTGTACTGGGTAATGTTAATAGGCTAAAAATGGCGCATTATTATTATATTTTTTTTTTATTTAAGTAATTTATTTGTGTGATTTTGGGACCATTTATTTTGCTCTTTTGCAAACATTTTGCTCTTAAAACTTCAGTAAAAAAGAAAGAAAAAAGTTTTCATTACAAGAAAAAAAAAATCTTAATAATATATATAATTTGCAGAAAACTTTTTAACTTGCATTTATATTTTTTGTATTTAATTTAATTAATAAGAATGTTCATAATTTTCCCACATTTTTAATTTCCGTTAACAGTCTATTTGGTTCATTTTACTTCAGTACCATTAAAATATTCAAATATCTACATTATACTATATCATCGCTCTATTTAAAGATTAATTGACATCAAAGAAACGTGCCAAATTTCAGTAAGATGATAGTAAATTGACAGACTTTACCTTTATGTTTTATTTTTATGCATTTGGCTGATGCTTTCATCCAAAGTGACTTAAATCTCAGGGAATGAACCCATGATCTTGGCCTTGTTTTGGCAATACTCTACTGACTGAGCCTCGGCAAACTTGAGTGGATAATGGTTTGTGTTTGTGTAACATTTTCTGAGTTCAGAGCAAACAGCCACATGTAGTAAAGCCTTGGCGGAATTAACTCTGGCAAAAGATTTGAGAAGCATCATCTGACCTTCTGTACTTGCTTGGCATTGCTTTGACTTGAGCAATCGCAATGCATGTGAATGCCAGAGCAAACCCAACATCAGCCTACTGTAAGTAGCAGTAGCGCCTGGGGAAGGAGGCTACACAAATCTGCAAAACTGAGATAAACATAAAACATGAAACCCAGTTTGCTCAAGTTTTTCAGAAAGTGCTTTAACCCAGTCATACCTGTCAGCAGAATAAAGCATTAGCTTCCGAACATTCACTTCATGCCAATCATCCTTTCCATGTCATGTACTGGTAAATGGCTGACTATATTTTAACACCCTGTTACTCGACTGCTGATTACTTTTACCCTCTTAAATGCTACAAATCCATATCAGAGTTTTAAAAGTACTTGCAGTTTGACTTAAACATGACAATAAATTCACATTTCTGTATTTGTCAGATGCTCTATTGACTGAGCCACAGGAAAGCAATGCAGATTAATTTTACAGCAGTAATTTTAAACATTTTCAAGCCTTACATAGCACTATGGTCAGTGAGTGTCAAATATAATAGAAACCATTTTTGTTATGCAATTTAAAAGATTGGTAGAGTTCACAAAAGCACTGTGTCCATGCAACCTTCTCAATCCAGAGCAGGACCTTCCAGATGTCCTCGCCATGGAGAGACTCAGCCAGACGGATTACGAGACAGCTAATTGAGGGAGCTGTCAGGCCTGACATTGAAAGGGCAGCTAGCATTCCTTCATCGCCATCAGAACACCACTGTGTGCGCATATGAACAGAGCAGCACCATCTGCCTGCCACACAGCAGTCTCTTATCACACACAGCACCTCTGCCTTTGGGCTAGAGCGAAGAGACTTTGAAGTGGAGCGTAGCAAAGTTTAGTATTTACCATTTACTGTTTATGTTCAGAATATTGGTGCGTTTCGTGTTTAATTTATCATTACTACAAACAGCTCTTGATAAATTGTTAATGGGTTGGCTGTATGCTACCGCTTGCTTGTCTTTGGTGGAACTAATTAGCTGACTCTCTGCATGCTGTATTTCACTCTGAACAGAGGGGGCAGACCTCACTAAGAATCACTAAGAAAATGTTTGCACATTGCAGTAGTCAAAAAACTTTGCGTCCAATTATCAACAATGTCCTTGTATTATTCCAATAAAGGCTACACATTGTTGGGCCAACATACAGTTTACTGCTGTGCAAACACGATGGTTTTATTGTGCCAACATACTATCCTTTTTGTAGTAATATAATATTTGGTTGTACTATCATACTATTTTTTGTGTTTTGTGCTGTGCCAACATACTATGCTTTGGTTATATCTACACTACACCGACACATAGCATTCTGTAATGGCCCGTGGTTGGTGATGACTAATCGTCTTAACAAAGACACTTGCCGGGATTAGATATAAACACCCTTTATTTTGAATAAGGGTTTCACAAAAGTACTAATATCGCACCAACAGCGTAACTCACCAATATCAGCATAACTACCCGACAGGTTACCACGCAGGGCATTCTCTGCAGTACCATAATAGGTATTTTAAGATAAGATAAGATAAGATATAAGATAAGATAAGATAAGATAAGATAAGATAAGATAAGATAAGATAAGATAAGATAAGATAAGATAAGATAAGATAAGATAAGATGGACTTTATTAATCCCACAATGGGAAAATTCTGTTTGTACAGCAGCATAAGGACAATTACACCAACAACTACAACAAAGAGCAGGATCCATGGGATCGTGAAGTCAAACATATAGGCATTAAGTACTGAAAAGATTTAAATTGAAAAGAAGTAACAATAATAAAAATAGAAATTTAGTGTGAAAAAATATGTATATAATATTGCACATAATCTTAAGAAAACAAAAAGGACTGCTCTTGTTTTGAAAAATATTGCATATAGGATATAGTTTCGCATTATTGAGAAATTGCAAAATCCTATCCGCAAAAACCATTTACATTGTGGCATAAAACATCTTTATTTAAAAAAAAAACATAGCACATGGGAATGAAGAACACTGCTACATAATACAAAATTACATAACAATATCTATATAACAAAAAAAGTGCAGTGATGACTCTGCAAAGTGATGCCAGTCATATGTTAGTTACACATCTGAATGAACTTAAGCTTAATGTTTTACTCTGGATGCTACACTGGCATCAAAGTTTTATCACATACAGTAAATGTATCCTCCACGGTTATGCTGTGCAATTTGTATTTAAAATTTTCTCTTTGATGTGTATCAATTGTGCGACCATTTTAACACTTCTTGTGCATATATAACAGCACAATAGTGTAAACGAACCCATAGTAAGTTTGTTTTCATATGGTGGTAACATGGTCTGCATAATAAGCTAACAAACCGCAGGATGTCAGTTAAATAGTTAACTATTTAAATAAATAAAAAATAGTCAAAACCCCGTGACAAAATGTATAAAAATTTTGAAATTACTCATATCATAAAAAAAACTACAGAATGCCTGCAGAAACCCTCTGGAGACCTTTTTTAACCTTCGGTGAGCTGAGTAGCTATTTGCACATGTGTAGTGTAGTTCAAAGGATCCCAGTAGAGTTTAACAAAGATTTGTGTTTTGCCAGGTTAAAATATTCAATGAGGTCAACTTTTATATAAAAACTCAAATGTTAGTTGCATCAATTGATCTGGAAAAGTTTCCAGGTCAACAACATTTTTGTTCATATAACATTTAAAAATCTCTGCAAAGGTCAGAGATCTGAAGCATCTGAATCTTGAGATGAAACGCTTGCATTCATCCTTTGAATGCGAATGTGATTGTGTGTCTTCATCACCATTCAGATTTTTTGTCTTTAAATTCTAAGCTATACTTTAGTATCCCACCCCCATCGGGCAGAGGGAGAGCAGTACAACATCTGAAGCATCAGTCAGTTTTTTTTAAGGTTCCGCCTGTGGTTAGACTTTGACAGGTGGACAGTTACAATGTGTAGTGTTTGTTTCCATTGTGCTTTGCTGTATTGTAAGGCTGACTACACACACAGTTCTGTGATGCTTTACCTTTGACGTCCCTCGGGCCACTAAAGCAACCCCCTCCCCCTCCTTTAAATTGTGGTGCTGACCTGGCAGTATCTATCATTTAGACTTATAGTTGGAGGATGCTCACTATTTTTGATCTGTCTTCATTGGTGTCTGGCTGCAAAATAATCCATTCTCTCAAGCTGCAAGGTTAATTGGGGGAAACCTCTATCATATTTCAGTAAAAGGGGGAATTAAGTATTTGAGGGACAATAAATCTATTACATTTCTTACATTGTAAACTCCAACGAAGAGTGTTTATGCAAATATGGTGGATGGGAATATTGGCAGACAGTATATTTGTCCCGATTGGAAACTTTGGAAAAACAAACAACAATATGGATTCATTCCTTTTGAACAAGATCATTTTGAAACTGCCAGATAGTATGTTATAAAGGGTCAACTTAGGAATGCACCAGAAGACAGAAATCCTCAATCTAGGAGGAGTTTTCTCTCAGAGGAAACTACAGGGGAATTCATGGTGTTTTCTTGCAGTACCTGCAATGTCTAAACAACATGTTGTGATTGGTCGAGATCAGGAACCATTACCATGTTTCCACTACAAAACTTTCGTAAATGGAGACTTTTGAAAGAGCTAGAAAGGAATGGCACAGAGACTGAGATGATTGGGGCTCTTGGACCAAATTTGAGGAATTCAGGCCTATGATCTTTGGTCTAGGCACATAGGAATGCACATAGGAATAACCTCATTCTTATGGAAGAAACTGAACAAAGCTTTATTTTATCATCACTTTAAAAAATTTGAATTCCACCACAGTGGGGGTCTTTATCTCAAATGTTTTGAGTTCTTTTTTTTATCACACTTGCTTTGAGGAAATTTTGTGGTCTATAGTGTATATTTTAATCCCCCCCCCCCCCAAAAAACAAATCAAATAAAACAACAGGGGTCCAAGAATTGAGCCATGTGGAACCTCACGTAAAAGGGGATGATCTGTCTTCATTTAATTGAACATCGAAAGCCTTGTGTCAATATTGTTTCATTTTGTTGGAGCAAAGATAGTTGAATGCTGCTTGTACCGAGAACTAAGTCATATAAGGTAATCAAAGGAATGCAACAGATGACAGAAATCCCTCATCTAGGTGGAATTTTCTTTCAGAGAAATTCATTGTGTTTTCTTACAGTAACTGGCACGTCAACCTGTTGTAATTGGTTGATATTAGAACCCATGTTTCCACAGCAACAAAACTTTCTTTAATTATTTGAATATGTTTGGATCCCAAAAGAAGCAAACTGAGTAAAACAGCAGGGGTCCAAGAATTGAGCCATGTTGAACCCCAGGTCAAAAAAGGGGAGGATCTGTCATTATTTAGTTGAACATGGAAACCTGTCTGTGGGATACATCTGCACCTCCCCTTGAAAGTGAAACATTACATAATTATCACATAATAATTCATTCTAAATGTTTTTTCAAAAGAATAAAAACAGCAGCAACGACAATGCATAGCTTTAGGCTGAAATAGAAAGAAATGACGATGATGTACTTCCCTTTTTACTAAGCATCCTTTTTAGCTTTGTGATCAGCATCCAGCAATCAGTGTATGTTTTGTGGGCTGAAGTGTTACTGCACTTGACATGCATGTAATACTAGTGCAGACTGAGCTTGATGCGAAGAGATGGAGGAATAACACTGCTGCTGGAGAAGAAGGCCCATCACACTCACTCACATTGATGCTTGGCCCGCACACACTCACACACAGAGCCTTAAACACTTTCACAAGTACAGCAGTGGGAAGCGAGCATTTTTCAGTGGAAGCTGCTATGACGTTCTGCAACATTCTTTCACATTTCCTGTGTACACGGTTGCCTCTCATGGGGATATTTCTTCTTTGCCAAACATTTCTATTGTTCATCTTCTATTCTCTCTCTTCTCGTTCTGGATTGAAAGTGGTTTCAAAAAGTTTTTTAGTTTTAATATTTTTGGTTTGAACAAACATCACAAGAGTTATGACAAAATTTGCTTGTTGAATAAGTTGAATAATTTAAGGTTATTCAACTTAAAATGTGAGAAAATAGTCTTTTAAGCTAAATTCACAGACCATAAATCAGTGCCATCTAGTAGTGAAAAGAAGGGATAACCACTGGAAGTATAGTAAGTGTGATATGGCTTGTGTTTTTCAAAGTTCTGGCACCAAAAGTGCTTGGAACAGTGTGTAACATTTGTAAAAGGTTTGCATGGTTTTTGTGATACAATTTTCACATTGCTGAATTGAATCGCATCAATTTTTTTTAAATGTTTCCATAATTTACATTTTTGTAATAAAACAGGTTTTATTTTGTTCAATTATTGTGTAATGTAATGAAAAACTATTAGTAAAAATGGAAGCTGAGGTTATACTAAAATGTTGATGTTATTGATAATTTTTTTGAGGAAATTGTAGTGTTAAAAAATGCTCAAAAGGCCCCAGACTTGTAAGGGTTAAAACTTAATATTTTATTTGTAAATACACACATTTCAACATATTTGTAGTATGTTGATTCCACTAATTTGAATCAGAATTAGTGTAGCTTGATTAGTTTTGAATGCAGTTCAAATATGTGCACACAAAAGTGTCAATAATAAAGTTAACAAAATCCAAATGTTACTTTATTTCTATGCATTCAATCACACTTTTTAGTGATTGTATGCCATTGTGTTTAGCAATTATGCTCCATGTTAATTTTCATGATGGCATAAAGAATCATCATATATGAAACAGGTTTGTGAGGTGATGGAAAAAGATAAAAGTTATTTAGATGTTCATATGGTCTGTATATGGTTCAACATCAATGACCTGCA
The DNA here is from genome assembly GCA_007224835.1 of Danionella cerebrum. NCBI lineage: Eukaryota > Metazoa > Chordata > Actinopteri > Cypriniformes > Danionidae > Danionella > Danionella cerebrum. Next base: position 430,592 of record SRMA01026984.1, read on the forward strand.
CTTGAAAAGTGATATGAGCATTTATATTAAGCATTGCATATATGTTCAGCTTTAGCTTTTAATGTAGTCTGCACACAATGTTTATCAAGGGATTATAAGCATGTCTAATGGATTTGTAGAGTCAGTCTACACACAGAAAAGGTTTATTCATTGTTTTTGACCGTTTGGACTATGATAATCTGTAGGTCAAATTCATAACCTTAATGTCTTCTATAGTATCCAGCAGGATGCTACTGCAATTTTTAGTACTTACATAAACAAAATCCAGCAGACTTAAAGGCAAAATCCAGCAGATATCCATCCCAGTGATTGTCTTGGGATCCCAGGATCTGGATTGTGCTTGACCTTTCTTCTCATGGCAGCCCATGTTCGTTTTTTTTACAGACAATTGGTGTTAATTGCCTCTCACAGGCAACAAGCACCCTCTTTCCCTCTTTTTTTCCTCTCTTGAGCTCTCGCTTTTTTTCTTACGTCTCATCTAGGAAGAATTAGCCCACATTACACAGTTTGGCAGCTTTAGATACGAGCATACCCAGAGATTCCAGTCAAGAATGGATGACTTCTTTACATCACTCAGGATTTGGGTGATTAAGTGAGCAAATTTGCCCTTGAAAATGATTCACCATTAAGTGATGTTAAAACCTCTAAATTGGCATGTAGAGTATAATTCATGTCCTTTCTGTATGGCTGAATTAAATGAGGATGAGTTACATCCATCATTTTTCTCATGTGAACATGACTCCTTTGCATTTTGGATATAAAATGTGAAGGACCGGACTAAAGAAAAAACAAGGTCCCCCTTGTTAAAATATGGTTTCTTCTGGGATTTAGTTAAAGACACATGCACAACATACATTTGTGATGGAATTGTGATGAAGTATAGACATTTTAGGTTAGTGTTGATTTCTCCAATATCAAATAACACTATATCTCCAATATCACTTCTTGCCAAACGCTGAGGTCTGTGTGAATCCTCAGGAGTTTCTGACCTCATTGAACTCATCTGCTCTGAGGATTTGGATCAAGCTGTTTCCTGAAGGCTGTCACGATTTGGCAATGGGTCACATCCCTGGATGAATGACACTCTGAGACTTTTGAAGCAAGAGTGTCGACAGGCAGAGAGGTGCTAGATCAAAGGGATGTACATTTTTTAAACGGCCCCTTCAGAAATATGATTTATCTACTGCAAATTCTGCCAAAACAGACTATCTAGCTGTGAGGAGGAAATCCCCATAAACCCTCCACATTATTTAAAGCCATCTCCACAGTGTCAAATCCTGTGGCCAATTACTGATTTTTGATGCAGAGGGTAGTCCTGGCTGTGTTCAATCAGTGGATATTTTGTTCAATACCTCAACTGGATTCCACATCATTGGTGAGGCTGTGGCAAAACTCACAGCTATATGATTATATACTCAAGCACAAGACACAACTTGAGGAATATAACGTGTCCGATATAATGCCAAACTCCATGTCCGATAAGTTTTATGCAGGATTCCGTTCGAAACCACACAGAGTCTTCTCTTTTGAAACTTCATAATGGCATTTAAATGGCATTGATGGACAAATACCACTGGTTTTATTGTTAATGGATTTTACTGCGGTATTTAACACAATTAATCATATGGCTTCTGGAACATGTGGGTTTAGTGGATGGTGCTGTATTTTAAATGGCTCATATTTTATTGATTGGTTTTGTTGAGTTACGTATGATGGCTGTTATCATCCACAGTGTTGGTTTATTATGGCGTACCTCAGGGATCTATTCTAGGCCCTCTATAATTTAAAAAATAAATGCTGCTTAAAAGCATTAGATAAACACTAATCCTAGTTTATTCTGCAAGCTCTTGGAATATGTAACTCAAGGTTTGGATTCTAAGATTCCTAATAAGGGTGAGTTTATGGTGTTTGGCAGGGTGATTATAAATCTATCCCCTTTGTAAGGGCACTTGAACTGAGAACTAAGATTTAGTGAGACCATAATTTTTCAATAGATGAGACCTTGAGCATGTTTGGCCTGATTAATCACAGAATGTCGTAGCATGCATTCAGACATAGTCAGAAACATAGATCTCACATTCTCGATAACATTCACTAATTACACCTGTAGTTTAGGATTGTCACGTTTATTTATACTTATATTCTGCTAATGGCATGGCCTCTTTTTATATTAGTGATCTGCTGCTCTCAGCTGATCACCTGCTGCTCAATTTCCCCAAATGTGCGCTATAAGACTTAAGGTGGAAGTGATTTTAGTGCTATTGCATCTCAGCTATGGACATTAGTTCCAAGCTAAAATGCACCTTTTTAAGGTGGAAGGATGCTATGGTTTTTTTTTTTGTTTTGTTTTTGTGGTTTGCTGTGGTTGTTTATTTTTACTCTGTCTAATGCCTAGGGTAACTTTGTTGTTGTGATAAGGCGCTTTTAATTTGTAATGGATTTTCTTGACCAGAGATACTATAATTTAGTTAACTGAAAGGATCCACACTTTCTAGTGGACGAAGTGCCAGTGACTGGCAAAGTGACATTTCCCGGTAATCGAAAATAGGCAAAAGATACACAGAGACAGGACTTGGGTGTAGAAACCACAAAAACAATGGCCTGAAACGTCACACACACAAAGAAAATGAAAATCTACTGTAAAATTATAAAAAAAACTGTAAACGCTAAAAAAAAAACACACAAGGAGTTTCCAAGTTTATCTGATGAAATTAGCTTGAATTAATGACACTAGAGGATGACATGTGACAAGACGGCTAAAGAACTGTCAATCATCTGGTCTTCAAGAAATCAAACCCTTAATTATGCACAACTTTAGGACTTAATAAATCTTAAACATTCATTAATTTTCCTTCCAACTTATTCCCTTTCAGGATCACAGGGCTCCGCTGGTCCCTAGGCGGGGGTACAGGCACACATTCACTCACACATTCACACCTAAGGGGAGTTTAGATTATTCAATTAACCTAACCGCTTGTTTTTTTATTTATTTATTTTTTCAGCTCCAAAGATGGGCATTTTTCACATTGTAGTGAACTTCTGTAGCTAGTCTCATGCAGCCGATATTATGCATCGAGGGGAAAGTAGGAGGTTGTCCCTTCGGATGTACATAATGTTTTATCTGAGTTACAACTGGATGATACGACTTACAGCATCTACTAAGAGGTTCCAGTAGATGGAGAAGCACCTATAACCAATTTTAATGCGGTTGATAAGTGATTATAGCCCTAGAATGATAACATCCTAAGTGGCATTATTCAGCTTGGAAATATGAAAACAAATAAAGCTAAATTTCAATTTCATAAAGCTAAATATGAAACAATGTACATTAAGTTTTTAGCATGTTTATTCAGAGATACTCAAGAAACAACTCTTAATAATGTTTTTATACAGAAACGGACTGCTCTTTAAATAAAGTTTTGTTTTATAAATATATTATAATAAATATAGATCCCTATAGTTATCCAATGACAGTGAATTTTAGCTATTAATACGTTTACGTTAGATGAATGTATAAAATATATAAAATACAATTTAAAAATTTCAGTATTAAATATACAAAAAACCATATGATAGTAATCCATAATACCACAAAAATGAATAAAAATATGCCTGAAGAAAAAATTCTGTGAGGGAGGAAGTGAAATCAGAGGGGACAACAGCTGCCCCATGTTTCGCTCTACACTGTCCTCTTGTGGTTAAAAGAAGAAAAGGAAGATCCCTTCTTTTAACATAGACTTGTACTTTAAACAAAATTGGTTTAAAATTAGTATTGGACAATATAATAATAAATAATTATTATGAGTGGTCTAAAAATAAAATAAAATAAAATAGAGAAGAAAAAAAGTTCACGTCCTTACTCTGTGTCATACTATTTCTCACAATTCTTTCAACCTTTGTTTAGGTTTAGTGAACCCAAATTGACCAGTTCTCTGACCTAACTCAGTAAAGAGCAGCGGTTTCAGTTAATTTTTGAAAATATTTTGCACAACATCTTCAACCGAAGTTGAGTTAGCAAAAATTTAAAATGAACTCAAGTTTTATTTTTTACAGTGTATAGTAATTTTTACAGGGGTGAAACAGAGCACAAGCCCAGTTCAAAAAGTGCCTGGTGACGTGCCTGACTTAATCTACAGTCAGAGGAGGATGCGGTCCCCAGTTTGAGACGTGGGATCTGACTCACAGTGAGCGCACCGCTCTATATCAGCATTCAGCTGCAGCAAGCAGCCATCGATTCCATGCCTTTAGGTGTCTTTTCATTGTGTGGGGGGTGTATGTGTGTAGCACGGATGCTCTTTTCTCTTTGCACTGAAGAGCTGGAGGAAATGATTCAACAACTTCAAGATTACACTCCCAATGTCAACAGATGACCTGCTGATAAAAAACGAGTCTTCCTTTAATATGTTAATGGGGGAAGGAAATACTAATTTTTTTAGGGATTTGTGTAAATGATAAATGTATTTACCGTAATATAATCGGGGTAGCACTGTGGTATAGGGGTTATCACTAGTTGTGTTTCCATCCACCCAGATATATATTGGAATATTGCTCAAAAAACCCTGGACGGCAAAATCAGGATGTGCATACATTTTGAAAATGTGCATTAAAAAATGCTGTGCACAAATGAGTAAGATAAACATTTTATCTTACAGGAAAAAAAAAATACACACAAACATTAATTGAAAGCATTTTCCAAATAAATCCCCATGCACTACAATGGTAATGCGTTTTTCTGTCGGAACGGGGGCACGTTGTGGTGGCATTAATGCACAAACCAATGAACCAATTTCAATGCACAACATCTAAAATGTTTATTTAGTCAGACTAAAATTCCTTAGCTAAAGTCTGTCATCAAAGTGGCTCGGGATGATCACCCCCCAGATCTGTCTTGACCTGTTGTGTTCACAAAGAGCATTCTCCCGCCTCCAAAAGCAAGATAACGCCTATCTACGTGTTCAAAGAAAAAAATATATATATATATATATATATATATATATATATATATAGCCAATTTATGAGGAAGTGTTTTATTCTCTATTTTTTTTCTCTTGGACTCATTGGATGGAAACCATGCTTTATTATGCAATATTCCAGCTTAGCGCATTAATTTTATTTGCCTCTTTGGATGGGAACATGACACTGTTACCTCTCAATGCTTTGTTTGGTGAAAGTCAAAAAAAAGTTATTGAGGGTTTATATCACTCCCAATGGTGAAGCACCTCCGAAATATAAAAAAAAAAAAAAAAAACTGTCATTTTTTGCTTTATCTTAAGTTGGAATGGATCACGGTATGTTCCTTTATGGCTTTTGAGCCTGACTGGAAAAGTTTGAAAGAGAAATCTCATGCAAATTGGAGATTTGTGAAAAGACTTTTATACAGTCAGATCCAAGGCAGTAGCCAAAGCAAAAGATTTGCAAGCTGCAGGCTTGGTCTGTTCTGTCATATCTCTTGCCTGCCAAAAACTTCAGCTAAACATCATCTTCTTCTAAAAAAAGGCAAAATTGAGATTGTAAACAAATATTTATGAGACAATTCACTGTCTGAAAGGAAGATCTTAAGAGTTGTCATGGGTCTTTTGGAACAAACATTTGATGGTTGGTTGTAAACCATACATTGAAATTTTAAAGGTATATCCTCTGAGAAAGGGAGGGCTATAAGACGAGTATTATTGTGGAATTTACTTTTTTTATTATTTGTTTTATGTATACACATTGTCGTACAGCTTATGCTGCAATGACTTTTCCTTTTCTCCCACAGTGTTCAAGTATCATTTTATTTATGAAGACGAAATGGTCTCAGTATCATCTAAATCTAAGTTCATAAATGCATAGTGCAATTTAAAATTGACCCCAAGAAATATTGTAAATGAAAACTGAACACAATTTGAAGTAAAAGCAAAAAGAACCCCTAAAAATTAAAAAAATTTAATGTGAAAACAAAAAAAGCCCTCCCGCAAAAAAATCATGCATTTTCAAGGGAATCATAATTTTTAATTTGGAAGTAAAATATTCCCTCACTATATATATACATTTATTCAAAACAGAAACAGTGCAGTAACAGAACAGTGCACTAATTCGTTATTATCTTAAAATTAAAATTAAGCAACTTTCTTTTGTTGTTCTTATGACAAAAAGCTCACAACCTGCATTATTTTATAAATATCAGAATACATTTACTGGACCCTAGGCACCTAAAAGTAGACAAAAATGTCTAAAATCTTAAGTGATTTAAGTAGATGTCTTCTCTGCTGACATTTTTTTAAATACTTTACAAATGATATATATATATATGCACATAAACCAAGCAACAATGAATTGTGCAGATGAAAATGCCAAGATGAACATGCCAAGACTATAACATTAACATTAACGTACTTCTCTGTCCACAGTCTCATCATGTATCACCACATACAAGAAGACTCCTCCACCAGTTCCACCTCGAACCTCAACCAAGCCCTTCATCTCCATCACAGCCCAGAGCAGCACAGAGTCAGCCCAGGATGCCTACATGGACGGTCCGGGAACGAGGGGTGAGCCCGTCCTGCACTCTGGCCTGAGCAATTCCACTGAGAGCATTGACAGCATGAAAGCATTAACAGCAGCCATTGAGGCTGCCAATGCTCAGATACATGGCCCAGCCAGTCAACACGTCAGTAACAGCACCATCACCATCAGCACTGCCCCGTGTTCACCTCTGCCCATGCCTGTTCCCATCCCGATCCCTGCCATTGAAGACATACGCAGGGATGTGCTCAGGAAGAGCAGGTGCCTTTCTATTGGCATTCAGGTGAGTTCTTGAGAGTCGGGTACATTAATGTGGATTCACTGTTACTATGTTACTGTTACTATGGCAGCATGGAAACATTCTAACTTAGTACTTATCTTGAGTATTTATATTTTCACTTTGCAAAATTTTATGCAACTTGTACATTTCCACTAAGAAGGTTTGTTATTACTATGAAATAATGCTCTGTGATGGACTGGCAACCTGTCCAGGGTGCACCCCAGCCTCTTGCCCAATGTGTGTTGGAGATAGGCACCGGCAGACCTCCGTGACCCCAAAAGGGAATAAGAGGGTTTGAAAATGAATGAAAAAACTATGAAATAATTAAAAAAAGAAAACAAGCCACAGTGCATGCAAGCTCCCAATTTGGTTAATCAGAAGCTCCTTGTGCTCCATTGTCATAATTCCTCATCAAACTTTGCATCCACTTGAGAAATCATGGACGCACTTCCTGTCTGCAGCCAAAAAAACAAAGCTTTTAAAGTCCACATTTTGTTTCTTTTGTGAATATAATGTATCCTTTCCACTAGATAACCCCCTGGTTGCAGATAGTGTATTTAGAATATAATTGTGATGATATACTGGAGCTTGATTATTGTCTATTAAAATGTCTAAAATTATGTCACAAGCTTTTGTAGGTTTGGAATGACACAGAGAAAAGGGATTAAAGGCTGCATGAGAATATGTTTTCTTAAGTTATTATTTTCTTAGGTATTTGTTGTTCATAAATTGCAGCACAGCAAGTATTCCAAGCCCCTGTAACTCTACTTTTGCTTTAAGCTTAACAGCAATTTTCTAAAATGTAATTTATTTATTGTTCAATATTGAGTTTTGTTGAAAGTGACAGTTGTTTAGTTATAATTGTAAATGTAGTTTTCCACAGTTTGACGATTTGCAAGGAAAAATGTTGTTTAGTTTAATGTTTTGCACTGTTATTGTAATTAACTACAAATTGTAAAACATGTTGATCCAATACAGACTAAGTATTCTTAATAAAAAAGTAGTTTTTCTCTCAGTTTGGTATAACAATTTTTGATTGTAGTTTTCGCTTCTGTACGTTTAAGTTCTTAACATATAAAAATAAAGTTATTAAAGTGTGAAAATAATTTCCACACTTTAAGTGAAGTACAACATTCAATTACTTTACATAAAACTGGACACAACTAAGGGGGCGTTTCTGTAAATGAAAGTGGGTGAATTTGGTTTACTTTTAAAATGTGCTTTTTCAAACAGGTGGATGGTCCTGAGGACCAGGAAATCGAGGACCAATCTAAGTTCCAGTCAGTGGGGATTCAGGTTGAAGAGGAGCATGGGTGAGAACCCTTTTTCTTGTTCAAGTGAATAACTCTTGAGTGCAGAATTAAAATGCTGTAAAATATTGTCTTTTATATGGATTTAATGTAGTACTCTCAGTCGATTAAAAAATGCATTAATCACACATTTTTAACACATTAAAACACTGAAACTTTTTGGATATGCAAATGTAAAATGTCAATAATTTATGCAAACATTTTACAAACTGTTTACATTAAAAATTTATTGAAATTACAGATTTTCTCGCGTAAACAACATAAATGCAATAAACCAATCAATATCCTCCAAATTAACTGTTGACCAAAATTATTATAATTTATTGATCACAAAAACCAGTAATATCATATAAATGACCCTGATTAACAAAAGACTTCTCCAAAGGAGGAGGAATAAACTAACTAAAGAATGAATAACCATGCTTTGTTCACAAATTCACTATAGTCACACAAAAATTGTGGCTTCTACACAGTAAGTTTAAAAAATTCACAGTCTTTCAGTTTCTTGTGTCTATTGATTATCAATTTCTCTAGTACTGAGCTTTTGTTTGATTCAATGATTCACCAAAGTGTTCCAGAGCTCAGTTTGTTTCTTTCTGAGGAGTTCTGTATTGTGCACAGAGTGGATTAAAATCAAGGATTAAGAAACTCTTCCACATATTTCCCTCCAACTTTCTGACAAGGGGCAGGATTATCCAGAGCACTAAAGCTGGCAAACCTTGGCCTCACAAAACTGCCTGGCTAGATGCTATTTTTGGGTATTTGTGCCTACAGCTGAACCACCTCTGCATGTTTCTTTCGATAATCTGCCGTCTAAATTCACTGTGACAATCTCAGCATCAGAACTTTGTTTAATATTTATCTCTAAATATGAACTCTTCTGTTAAAAAATCCAGCTTCAACAAAATATTTCTAAATAACTGTAATAAGTTAAATAATAGAAGACTCTCACAAAGATAATAACTTAAACAAAAAAGGATCTTTACTTTTCATCTTTAGTTGTCGTCTTCATTCTGGGAGGAGCAGACCTGCCCACAAGGCAATTACGTCATGCAACAAAGTAGTACCGTAATATTGTGTGCAAAGCACCGATTAATTTACGTACAAGCGTAAAGGTTCTATGAAAAGAATAAACATCAGACATTTTTATTATGAATTTATAAAATCCTAAAAATTGGTCACCCTATTTTTAGGATTTGTTTCAAAAGTAGACCTTCATTAAAGCAGTGTTTTACAGAAACAATTGAAATTGAAATTACAGAAATTGGTTACAGAAACAATATTGTGAAAATATATTGTCTCTAAAGCCAAAAGATCATGAAGAAGACTGCTGACTGCAAAATATAGATGCCCATAGAGCGCAGTATCAAAGTATATTAAAGGTGTTAAGAGGTCGTGAAAATGGGGATGGGAACGGTGCAGAAGTGACAAGGATTAGAGGATGTCAAGGAAGAGCCTTTCAGAAATGCAGAGGAGTCGACTGAGCTTGGTCTCAATGCATTAGAGCCACCACATACAGACATCTACATGACGTGGAACAACAGCTGGAGAATTTTATGCATCAAGCCACTCCTGAACCTGTGTTGGGCTCCGGAGAAAAAGTACTGTCTTGTTGCCCAGTTGTCCCACGTCCATTATTCAGATGAAAGCATATTTTGCGTTTTATTTGCACTTCAAGTTCTCAGTCAAAACCAGAGAGACACAAATTTGTTTAAAATCCAGTGTGAAGTTTCCATCAGTGCTAGTTTCATTGGCGGGTGTGGGTCCATTCTCTTTCACGAAATCCAGAATCAATTCAGCCGCCTTCCAAGCGGTTTTTGAGCACTTCTTGCTGTTGGAGATGTTTTTCGGAGATGATGATAATGATGATGATGCTGATTTTATTTTCCAGCAGTATTAGGAACCTGCTCACGAAGTCAAAACTACTAGCATCTGATGTAATCGCCAAGAAAAAACTATATTTTATTGACCCCCTGAGTACAACCCCAAGTGAAAATATATTCTCTTCTCCAGAGGAAGATGATTCTGAAATGGTTCCAAAGGTTCAACGCCAATTTATGAACCAAGTAAAATTATTTCTACAGCCAAAAAAAACGAGATTAAAAAAACTAAGCAGTCATAAGAAATTTTTACATTTTTGAACTTGGAGAATCTCTCTCTCTCTCTCTCTGTCTCTCAGTCAGCGACGGTTAGCTCGCTCTAACAGTGTAACGACAGCCGTGCAGGCAGATCTGGACTCTCTGGAATGCTCTCCTGCAGACTCTCCTCTCTCAGACTTCCCCTCATCCAGCTGCTTGTCCCGTCAGTACTCTCGGGATGCTGCCACATCCACAGTCAGCATCCAGGGCTCAGGGAACCACTACCATGCTTGTACATCTGATGACTACGAGGACGTGGGCTTTGACCCTTCCGTCCTGCCCCCGCCCGACCCCTGGATCGACAGCGTAATTGAGGACCCTCTACAAGTGGTGGGTCGCTCTGTGTGCCAGCGCGATGGACACTGGTTTCTCAAGCTCTTACAGGCTGAGACGGATCGCATGGAAGGGTGGTGCCGTCAGATGGAGTATCAAGAGAAAGAAAACAAGCTGCCCGATGAAGGTAAGTTACTCAGTTTAGTGTTAATGTCATAACTGAATGTTTTGAGTTGATAACAGGGTTTAAAGACCTGGGGGTTGAAGCATCCTCAAATGAGCTAGATATTTGTAGACCTGCTCCTACTTGGTCATCTTAATAATCTGCAAATGGACCCTTTTAAATACGGGACCTTTTTCAACATTTTTGTCCCCACCCGTTTCTGTGTTGTTCAGTTCTGGGAAAGATCCGGAGTGCAGTGGGAAGTGCACAGCTGCTCATGTCGCAGAAGTTTCTGCAGTTCAGGGAGCTGTGTGAGGAAAACCTGGTGCGTATGATGCTAACAAACACGATAGTAATTCAATCACTCCAGCAACTCTTAACCGTTTGAGATTAAAATCCGGGACGTCTTTTTGTTCTCAATCCTTTTACAGGATCTATATACAATAAATCAGGCCAATATCTGCTTAGTTTTCACATGAATAAACAGCTATTGTAGTATAAACGTGTTCTGATCCTCTTTGTTCGGATTTAGTCGATGCATGAGGAAGCCTTGGGTTGCCAAATATTTGAGATATTGTTGCAAGGGTTGTTTCCATAGTTTAATTAAATTCACCAGTTGATTTCATTTTTAATGGTTTTGTTTAGTAGTATGTATAATGACTTTAAAAAAAAGGAGAAATTTTTTTTATTATAAAATAGGCATTTGTGTGTGAAATACATTGACTACTAAAACAAAGTTCCTTTTTTTTAATGCTTTGATTAAATTACAAGGGTTTTTATTGGGATGTTGCATGGCTGAAAGAATGTTGAATATTTATCATTTATTAAAAATGTATTAACTACATGTATGTTTATTATTTTTTATTATGTTTGTTGTGTGTGTGTGTGTGTGTGTGTGTGTGTTTGTGTGTGTGTGTGTTTTTTTTTTTTAAATAATGAGTATCTACCATTTCAAGTATCAATTTGGTACCAGTATCAACTTTAGCTTTTTCAATACTCTAACTTATGATTAATACATTCACAATTGTACATGTTGTACTACGACAATCCTGTGAATTAAAGTGACATTGTTTGCTTGCAAACTTCTGGAATCCACTCTCCATATCAAACGAAAACACCCTTTAAACCAAGTCCAAGGTTTACTCCAGAACCTTTCCAATAGCACTGGCATTAAATTCTTCCTCAAATGTTTTTCCCTGACTTTTGAACCATAGAACCCAAATGCCCACCCCCGACCAGTGGCTCAGGATCTGGCAGGTTTCTGGGATATGCTGCAGCTTTCCATTGAGAACATCAGCCTGAAATTTGATGAGCTTCATCAGCTAAAAGCCAACAACTGGAGACCACTGGACCCCCCAGAGAGAAAGGTACAACCAACTTGCAGAAGCTGCCAGATTAAAGAAAAATGAGCTGCAAGGGTTTTTGTACCAGATGCTTTATTGAATGGCTTCATTGCATTCTCTCATTCATGTGCATGATCTGTTGGTACTGTAGTGTGCTATTTTGTATCCTTGGGGCAGGCTATGGCAATCAAAAATTGCTTCTAATGAGTATTTTTTTTTTTTTTTTATTAAAAACAAGTACATTTTGAGAAAGTTAATCTTATATTAAACATATATATTTTTGTATCTATTGCAAACAAATCATTAATATTATATAATAGTAATTATTTTACTTAATCTTTTTTAATATTGTTAACTATTAATTTATTAATATTGTAATGAAACGTGTTAGTCTGGTCATGCCTCCCTGCAGCTTCATGTTGGTCTGTATGTCTCAGATTTGACTGTGAATGTTTCTCGCTCATTCTTGATTTCCAGGCATCCTCCTCACGTTGGTTTTGTTTGTTTGTTTGACAGTGAGCGGTTTTCTGAAGTCATTCCATCCGGCACACATCATGGGGTCAGCGTCCCCTGTGCTCTCCCCCGCTGGGCCGCTTTCTTACCACATGCACGCACATATTCAGCCGTGACTCTAGCTGTATCGCTGTCTGTCTTCAACTCAGCCGTGTGTCTGTCTCCGCTCATCTTTCTCCTCCTGTTTTGATATTTGTTCGTCCCTGTCCAGGAGAGACGTCTGCCTCCCCCAGTGCCAAAGAAACCCCCGAAAGGGCATCCGCCACTGGCCCGGGACCGCTCACTGGAGAGCACAGAGAAGCAGCGACAGGAAGCACGCAAACGTCTGATGGCGGCCAAACGAGCCGCCTCCGTGCGCCAGAACTCAGCCACAGAGAGTGCAGACAGCATCGAAATCTATATTCCTGAAGCCCAGACCAGACTATGAAACTGCCATACACACTTCACATGTACACACAGATACACACAGAAGCCGGCCATTGTCTGCCATAAACACAGCAGCAGGGCACACTGATCTAGATTGCCTTCAACCCAATATAGACACAGATGGACTAACCTTAAGGTCTTTTTTTATTATTTTACATTATTTGAGTTCCGTTCAGATGAGGGAAACAAATATTTGATCCTCCGCTGATTCTAACCAACCAACCCCCCTCACCCCCATACATTATAAGTCCAAACATTTGATGGTAGATTTCACAAATTTCATCAAATTGAAGAAAAAAAATAACACAAAGTGTAAAAAAAAAAAAATGTTAAAAGTTTCACAAAACATAAAACAATACTTGGTGGCTTAATCGTTGTTGGCGGATGTCGAAAGCTGGGGTATTTGAAGGGCATATTAGGATTTAAAGTGTCGCAACTCCATAGAGACTCAGCAGGGTTCTTGCACACCTTAGTTTTGAAAACAAAAAAAAAACATGGGAAAAGGGCGTGGTCAGTCATGAATTCATGAGACGGCAGGGAATGTGTGAGAAGTACATAACAAACTGCTTGATTTCTCACTTCTGGGAGATGGAGATTGGAGCACAATCAAAAAGCTGCATATATTGGGGTACCGATATAAGGAGCGAGGTTGAGTATAATTTCAGTTTTTTAGGGGGGCGTTTATTTTGATTCCCAGAGAAACCAGAACTAATTTCTGGGTACATTACAATGAAAGTGTTTCAGAAACAAAAGCAAACTACATTTAGTAGATTATTTCACCTCTCTACAAAAATGAGATGATAGTAAAGTTAACGTGATCAGGTATTGGAATGGCGTCTTTCTCCAAAACCAAATGTGTGGGTTTTAAACACTGATCCAGTTTTTAAAACAATACTTTTATGCATATTTATGGCATTTAAACAAATTCATGACACCATTCTGTGATTGGTTAGTTCTCAGTTGTTTGTCATGCATTTTAACAGAACAGGCAGTGTCAGAACTTTCCTTGTAAAACAGGCCAAAATGACCCAAAAAAAATATAAAATCCACCATTTATTGCTGAAAATAATTATTTCAGGAAGTCATATTCATGTTAACAAAGTGTCAAAGGGTGTAGAGTCCTTTTAAATCCTTCACCACACGGTGTGTTTTAAATTGTTTTCTAGTATGGTCCTGGTTGGCTCAAGGTCACTGGAATGACCTTTCCTTGGCAACCCTGGGCTTGTTCTCATAATCACATTCGAGCATAGAAGAAAATATTGTGTAATTCTGTTGTACGAGATGGATTGTGTGTGTGGGGGTGGGGGTGTTTGTTCACATTTAGGCAAAGATCCATTTTTACCCCTTTAGCCATGTGGCTTAGTCATCCCCCATCTTTGTTGCCCGTTCATTTAAGGTTTCTTTCGAATAAAAAGAAACCATACATTTAAACATAGTGGTAAGATGGTCACCAATACAACCAGAGACTCTCAAATGAAAGTCATTTTGTCATTTATTAAAGTTTTATATAACATCCTTCTTAATAATTTTGCTTTAACGCCTTTGTAGGGGTGTCCCGATTCATAGGGGTATATTTTTAGCCCTTCCCCTTAATATTCAGTTTAAGAACTCAGGCTTAGAACACTAAAATGTAAGGCCTTGTCTGTTTAAAAGCACACAACTGCTCAATCGCGTTTATTTACAAAATGTATTAATATGAAAATGTCTCACGACTAAATCATTGCAGTCACAGTTATTCCTATCCAAACAAGGAAAACCTGTTGTGTCTCTTAAAACTGTCGTATATTTGGAGGTTATAGTTGTTTGTACAAACAGTTTGTGTTAGAGAACATCTTTTGATTCTTATACAAACGAATTACACATAATAATTACAAAAAATAATTCAAAACCAGTGCTTCAAGCTTTGTGGATTTTATTTTTTTAGAGCAAAAATAGTTTTACAATATGTTATTCATAATTGTAGAAGATCCACAATCATGTCCCTGGTATTTTTTTTCTTAGTCTGATTGCTTCAAATTGTCTTTTATGAAGGTGCCCCTCTTTTAAAGACCCCAAATCTCAGCTAAAGCCATAAAGATTTCAGTCTGATTGGGGGTCAATACTTAATCCACTCAGATAAACTACTTTTGAAAGTGTCAACATCTCTCACTGTTTAAGTAAAATGATCCTTTTCAGTCAAATACTTCTTTCCCTCACTGTATTTGTACTAAACATCCCAAAATCTTTATAAAGTCATCTTTTAATATAAATACACCAGCACTATGGTTACACAGCAAGTGGAACTTGGACTTGGAAATTTGTTTTACTCAAATCAAATCGAGGCTGTAGGTACTATTTTGTGGTGAGTTATACTCTCACAGATGATCACTTCTTCTTTTTGGTTTAATCGTTATGTTTACAAGAATTTTAGATGTTTAATTTAATTTCTAGAGGTGGAATAATACATAATTGTATAATTGGGGTCTATGTAACATTTGCATTGATTTATGACAATAGTAGACTGTAGAATTTATTAGAGTATTAAAGATTAAATTGCATATATTATTTATTGATATACTTATGTAGAATACGTAAATATGTTAATGTTTTTATAAAAGTAGCTGTTTTTTTGCTTAATACATTTGAGTGATTATTGTTAGGTTTCAATAATCATTCTCAGGCTTCAATCACATGATCTTATTTAAAAAATGTCAGATATTATAAAAAAAGAAAATATAACTTATTTAATTCATTTTGAGGACATAAAATTACCTTTTAATTGCTTTTAATAGAAACAATGATTTTGAAAGATGATTAAAAACCTTTGATGTCTTTAAAAAATCTTATTGTATTTCTTTTCTTTTACTGTGGAATAATTTGTAGATCACAGCACATATTTCACATATACACTTTTAAAATGTTTTTTTTTTTTAATCAAACTATTAGGATTTCTTACAAGTTGATGTGTTGTGTTGATTCTGACCATACTTTAAAATTGTTTTGAACATTTTGAGCATTAATATTTTCTTATTAAGAAACAAATTTTAATCATAAAATGTATTATTATTATTATTAATATTATTATTATTATACTAGAAAGTAGAAGTAGTATATATATATATTTATCACAGCCCTGCTTTCATTTGGGTAAAAAATTTTACAGTGAAATCCTACTAATGACCTCTTTCCTACGGCCCATTTAGAACCATTTGTTCTTAATTAAACACATGTAATCGTACAGGTGGTTTATACAGTTCTCATAAAATGTGAAAATGTCTGATTTTTTGGGCATTTTTGAAAATATGAATGAAAACAGTAAAACTTTCCCATTTGTATTTAGTGGTTGGGTGAGTCCATTTATTCTCAAGTGAATTCAGCCCAAGAATTCACAAGAGTTGACGGCTTTTTGTCAAGAACAACAGGCAACTTTACCAACAGAGAAGATAAAGAACCTCATCAACAACTACCCCAAGAGACTTCAGGCTCTCATTGATGTTAAAGGGGGTAGTACAGATATTAAGGGTGTGTAAACTTTTTTTTTTTTTGATCGGGGCTATAAATGATCAGGGACAATAAAAGGCTTCACCCAGCAACTAACCCTGAAAAATGTTTAATCATTCTTATTTTCTGAAATAACCTCTGAGCATAACTGTATTCCCACAGCTCAGAGCCTTCGACTGATCTTCGTTCATCTTGTAGATAAACGTGAATATTGTTACATACACTTTTTTCAATTAACTGTTTTTTTTTGTTTGTCTTTTTTTCACAAAACTATTAATTACTACTTATTATAAACAAAAGCATATTCGCTCATTGAGGAAATTGCTGGGTGTTTGTAATATAATCTATCTGTACTGAATCAAAGGTTGAAGAATGTTTTGGCAGTTTCACAAATTGAGTTTATCGCAGTGTTACTTGTGTGAACTAGAAAATCAGTCTCAATTCTATTTTTTTTTTTGCTTTTCTGTTGGAATCAGAAGAACTGCTTGTGATGGTTTTACTCTTGCATTCTTGTCCCTTTTTTCCCTTCGTAGTGCAATCACAAACGTATGAAAAATCACAGGGTATTTTAAGCTAAAAGCAATACTGATATAAAATCCTTGTCACTATGAAGATTCTGTAAAATGATCCATTGCTATTGAAAAGATGCCTTCACTTCTCTGTAGCCATTTCTGTTGCCATTCTGATGTTTGCTATAGTAAGGCTACTTCTTTCTTTTTTGATAATCTTACATGGGGGCATTTCTTGTTTCAAATAATAATAAATATTTGAGCCAAATTTTTAGATTTGGGGGTTTATATGTTGATAACTTGACGTACTTACATGAGACGACTGCAAAAAATGAAACTGGAAGGAGGGGTCTAATGCAAGCTTTCTTCATCATTGTTCACAAGCTCATGTCTTTCCAGTAGCAAATTCAGTGACTTACTTCTTAATGTGATTTTATACTGTTTTGGGGGAGGAGTTTTAGTTAGTATTAAATGGTTGAGACTCTGGGAGGATGGAGTGAGTGAAACAAGTGTTAAACTCAGGAAATGACAAGAGATGGAGCGAGTGCAGCATATTCAGGGTCTCGATGGTGATGTTGTACATGTGTGTTTGTAATGGTGTGCTGTTTTTAACGCACAAGGGTGTCTGTTTTCATTTATAAGAATGTATGGAGCATAATGGTTATTTATTATGTGTGCGTGAGCGTGTCTATAAAAGTGCTTCCTAATTTATCCGTTTAAACGATCTTTGGGTTGTTTTTGTTTGAGTTCAAGTAGCGTCATTAACTTGTGTACAGAATAAAAGCCCCTGGTTCTAATTTTAGTCTACATTGTTTAACAAGAAAATGATGGGTATGTCTCTGTGAGCATGCAGATACAATTCAAGTCATATAGATAATTATCTGATTTATATTATTTATTTATTTATGTAGTTATTTATTAGTCTAATATATTCAGAATTTATTTTATACAGTTTTGATTCTGTTTAGTGATCTGTCATGCTACCCTCATATTGTGTATATGTTTGTACTGTATGTATAAAATCATATGTGCATACATACAATGAACAAAGAATAAATTCTAGAAACTTAAATTGTCTTGCCATTTAAAAATGTGCACCGTCATAAAAATCATGTCGACCGTATGAGAAATATTGTTTTGTATGTTGAAAATAGCTGCAGAGGAACTTTCTGGATCTCTGAAAAAAAAACATAATATTTATAAAGAAAAGAAGAAAACCAGATACTGTAATAGGTTTTAGTGACCACCAGATGGCGCTTTTTTAATATATTTTTGGACTACATATTTTTTGTCACAAATGCCAAACTTGATAAAAGAAAAACATTATCAATCTTAATTGTTGCATTTCCTGTATCCATATGCTAATGAACTGGTTTGATTGGCTGAGTTAAAAGTACTTCCTGTTTAGGAGGAAATTTCGTTTTTTCGATGTCAACCATGCACTCTTAGTTAAACAAAGTCAAAAAGGCCTGTATAGGCCTTAAGATGAGGATGGAGAAGTTTGGAGATGAACCGATAAAACTTGGTAAAGTATGACACATGCAAAAGTGATCATTTTTATTGTTTTTTTAATAGATGACATCCTGTCGATTTTAAGGCTTGGTACCTTACACGTGTGCCGAATCGCATTTGCTTATAGCAAACTATGAACTGAAACATGTTAGATGGCGCTGTAGAGACATTTTTAACACTCGCTTCAAATGTATTCAGACATATATCTTTTCACCAGTTTTTATGTTTATGCAGAACTTTTTGAGCACGCTTAGACCTTCAAAATGCCTTGAAAGCTGAAAATCAGTTTTACTCTTAGCAACTACAACAAGGTTCTAAGCACTTTTGGTCCTCGAGCCTTAGAAATGGATGTTGTGTTGTTAGTGATGCCTCCAAAAGTCACAAAAAAGGTGTTGTCTGCCGTATAAGTTTGTCACCACTGAGAAATCGGAGAAAGTAGGACGCGGCAGTGGAATGGTGGCTAAACGTTAAGGATTATTTTAGAAAAATTATTTATATAAATTTAAAACCCAATTATTTCAGTCGTAGTATTAAGCTCTTTTAAAATGGCCACTAGATGAATTGCAGTTTCAGTCTTTTCTGTTTATGCATCCTGAGAGAGTGGTGGGGGGTTCCTTTGTACAAATTAGATGCTTTTCTCTGTACCAATTTTTAACACTAGATGTCACTGTTGGCCCCACAACAAAGCCTGTGCTCTTCTGGTGACCTGATTTGAACTAATCTGAAGTCCAGTTGTTCTTCCAATAAGAGAAAATAGCTTAAATTTCAGATTTTAGTGTTTTACATTTCTGTTTAAGGGTTAAATTAAATCAGTTGATCAAACTATTCAAAGGCCTCTTTGGCGTGTTAGAACCTATAAAGATTTATAGGAACTAGAACATTTATGTCAATGACACCAAGAAAAACCTTTTAGTTATCAGTTCAACTGCGAAACAAATGTTTTAATTAATTTATTTATGGAAATCGAACAAAGAAAGTGATTGTGTTAAAAATGTTTAGGGTATATGGCTAAACAATATGGCTATTTAAAGTCATAAATGTCATAATTGCTATAATGTGATGTTGATATTTAATAGGATGATAGTAATTTGA
The DNA here is from genome assembly GCA_007224835.1 of Danionella cerebrum. Classification (NCBI taxonomy): domain Eukaryota; kingdom Metazoa; phylum Chordata; class Actinopteri; order Cypriniformes; family Danionidae; genus Danionella; species Danionella cerebrum. Next base: position 450,135 of record SRMA01026984.1, read on the forward strand.
CGTGAAATGTATAAATGTTCTGTTTTTGTTTCAGACGGTGGCTGCTTGAGCTGTAAGGTAGTGAATAAATCCCAGTCCTCCCGTTATGTTGAATTTGTAAATACATTTTATGGACCTATACTGCACCAACTGATGGCTACCAGAGTGTAGACAATTAACGAAATAAATTGGGTTCATAATGGGCTTTAAATTGCATGATTATCATGCAGCAGTGGGCTTGAATTTAGTAAATCTCAGTCCACTCTTGATCGTGGTCACTGTTATATAGTTTTGATTGAATAGATGATAAGGACATACTGCACATACTGGTGAGTGGACACAGAAACTATGTAAAAGAGGTTCTCAAAGGCTTTAAATTGCATGACAGCATCCGAATTGTAATCATGCCGATGTGGTGGGTGTGAATAAATTAAGTTATTTTATTATTAGTTTTTTTTCCCCTTCATTTTAGTTAAATAAAGTAGAGATTGTTCCCTTTTGATATAATGCCAGTCCACTGGGTAGGCCATACTGCACCCCCTCGCTCATCTTCCCCTCAGGTTTATTTGCTGGACGCTTCTAAGACAAACACCTCACTAATCTGAAACAGCCTGGGGGCAGACATATTTTCAGATTAGCGCGGGAAAAATCAATTAGTCTGTGTAGTTGTGAATCAATAACATTCTTAATCTCGAGTAGGATAAACAAAACTTAATGACTGTTATTGGTGGTGTTTTGTGTTTGAGGGGATTATTTCCGCGAACTACTTTTAATTTCCACCTCTGAAACGGATGCTGTTAATCGCTACAGTAAATGCCTTTCATTGAGACTTGACTGACGCGTGATATTTCAATTGAGTTCAGTGGACGCCGAGATGCTCTTTGGAGAGTGTGGCATTGGTTGCTTTAAACATTAAGGGACAATGTGTCCCCCTGTGATGTGACACTTAAGAAAGAGTGCTTTATTTGTTCGTGGCTGTGAAGGCAAGACTCTCTCCACACCCCACGACTAAGCTGGGCATCTAATTTGTCTGGCAAGCAGGAGGATGAGGCGCTGTTGCGCTCGGGATTCTAGCTACTCGTGTTGACTCCTGTGGCTTTAGCGCATGTGGCTGGATTCCCAGGATCCCCGGTGCTCTGCAGCTTGCGCTCCTTACATCTTTGGCCCCTCAAAGAGGCAGTGAAAACGCGACGCTTCTGTCCTCAATGCTTGTCTACCAGTCAACCCTTCTGAATGCCAGGTCAAAAATGTAAAGTGTACCAACAAAGAGCAGCACTTGACAGGCGCGTCGACAAAAGTGTGGTGCCTTTATCGTTTTACATTTCGGAACACGCGAGGACCAATCGCGTGGCTTTTGTTGCAACAGTCGTTGCCTGTTTATTGCTGCATATATATTATAAATGACCCAAGAAGTGTAAAGAGGTTCTCGAAATCTTTAGTTGTGGTGGGCTACAAGAGGCTAACTGATTTTTGAGCCGATATTACCATTTTAAGTAGGCCAATTATTGCCATTGATTGATTCATTTAATCAGCTTTTATATTTAATCCTTTTAATCCAGATTGACAAGAGATTAAACGGATTATAACTACTCTACGGGGAATTAAATTGAATTAAAAAAAACTTTCCTCTCCTAATCTTCTAGAGTAAGAGCTGTTTATATATTGTATTTATATAAACGTTCAAATTTGAACAAAATGGTATTTTCACAATTTAACAGTAAAACAATAACTATGGGACACATAAAAATTCTAACACCAATAATGTACAGACCAATCAATATACAAATAATTGTTTGTGTCATCTCTCATCATTAACAAAACATTATTAGTTGCTGTTCAACTAATAATAATAAAATAATGACACATCGAAAATATAGCCAATATTACTGACATTTATTAATACATTCTATTAATATGAATAAAAATAAAAATAATTTTGTAATCTTTAGAGATAATTAAACAGGGTTTCCCAAAATAGCATGCCAATACCAATTATCGGTAAATGCATTATAATTGTTGTAACATTTCTTTATTGGGTAAACTGGATATCATATTTAATAACATTAGTGTTTGTGCGTCGGTTTCAACTCCTGTCAGCTTTTCTCTCGGAGTAATCCACCGTGACCTCCGATACGAGACGTCTCATTTATGCAACCCATTTATAACGCTTTGCAATGAGAGCTCTGCAAATCCATGTGTTGCACTTCCCAGGCCTGTTGCTCAAGGTCCGAAGCCGCAGCCGCTGCGCTCGGTGACATTGTTTAATTGATAGCGCGGAGGTGACGGTCACGCTGCTGTCTGCGCTACGGCTGATTGACTCGCTGCGCTCCACGACCAGCGCGCGTTCAGGTGCCGCTAGTATCACCCCACAGGTGCACCATTACAACTCTCAAAGGGGTTAACGCGCTCTTGAACTTCACGCTCTTGAGTAAATATGTGTTAAATGACCATGTTTCTGATAACAACTACTGAAAATATGGCCTCAAAACATGGAAACGCTCCGCGCTTTGAACACTCACGTCACTGAAGCTCTTATACGTGTCTTTGTAAAAGACATAGATCAACATCTTTACCATCTAAATCGGCCTTTTAGTACAAGTTGTAGGCTGCTGCGTGTCCATTGACTGCCGGCATGGGTCTCTTTGAGAGACGAGCGCGCAAGTGGTGTTATTCCCACGGATTGTCCCTCGCGTTGCAGCTTGCAGCGGGGTGCAGCGACCATGCACTCACCAGACCCCCTTTTTCTATTTTTTGCTAACAAAGCGACCCCCTCCATCTTTGTTTGAATAGCAGAGAATAAGGGTTGTTTATGGGCTCCAACCAGTTAGCATCTCAGGTACCAGCTTAATTTGTTTTGAGGTATCTCCACAAACCTTTGGCGACCACTGAGAGGCACACTGCTGCTTTAATTCCAACACCAGTCCCAGACATAATAAACCCAACCCGCTGCCTTTCTCACTTAAGATATACTTACTCCTGTTTGTTTTTCAAGGACCAGAATAATAGTGGTAAAATGAGAGCAACTTAAGATAACATTCGGTGCTGATTTAGGAGATATTTCATTATCTATTTAATGAATTTATTTCGTTTATTACTATTATTACTATTTATTTTTATTTTTTTCCACAAATCTGGAAATGGAATTTCTGTATTTTTGTGTTATTTTTCTGCAGGGATCCCACTGTTATTAATATTCTCATCAATGCCACAACGCTGCCACTGCATGAGGTATTTTAACTGCAGGGTGCATTTGATTGCTGTCGGGGTCTGAATAAAGTTGATTTTACCTGAGGGAACATTTAAATGCAGTGGTTTTCATCGTTGATTTTGTGAAATGAAGATAAAATATCACCCTCAAAACCTTTCGAAATGCAGCATGTTTCCTTATATAATAACTTGTAGATATTAATGGGTGTTTTTAGTTTGTGTGCCTCAATTCATTTTTATTTTATAAAGTCCCATCAGGGAGAACATGCAAATCTCAGGAAGGGCTCGAACATGAGAAAAAAAGTGATGTACCATGCAGTGCTTGCTTAAAACATGCAAAATAATACAATTTTAGGAAAAAAATATTGAATTTTCTTTTGGGTACTCGCAGTGTTCACTCAAAACTACTGGCGTCATTGGTATGGAAACACAACCCCAGTGTTAAATTTGTCTCACATAGAGTTTAATTCACTTTGCTTATTGTACAGTTGACACCAGCAGTGTTGGTTTAACTACTGTGAATTTTGAAAGGTGTTATATAAAAGAAGTTGATATTGTAAAGTCTAATTTGTCAATGGTATTAAAGAATAAAAATGTCTCTGTTTAAAATCAGGGCAGCAAGATGAATCAGTGTGTTGCACTGTAGCCTTTCACTGAGAAGGTTGCCGGTTCGAGACTTACTGGTGATGTGACCTTCGTGGGTCTCTCCGGGTTTTCTGGTTTCTTTCCTGCTTGGTAAGTTGCCTACAGAGACAAATTTAGTTAGAACTCAAAATTACAATAAATTATTTGTTCGATGATTCAATTAAAGAGACAGTAGCTTATGAAGGAATCGGAACGAGTGAAGAGTATATGGTCGCCGAATAGCACTCATGTGAAATGTTGGGATTCAAACTTTGGGGAATTGCATGTCCCACTCACTGCCCATCACTCTTATCCCAAAAAGTTGACAGTTCTCAAAACTTTTCTGAAAACTAGTTGCCTCAAAATATTTGCGTTTTTATGTTTTATTAGCAACTGCTGCTATTTACGTTGAAGTCTTGTTTTTTCTGCATTTGTCCAATATAACGTGCCCAACAATTAAAGTTTATTATAATTATTACATTAACAGCACTTAAAAATTACATTTTCCGCATACAAATTATACGATTAGAGTACTTTTTGGGATTACAGTACAGCAACTGAATATAGGTAAATGTATAGTTATATACATTAAAATATAGTTAATATTGTTACATTTTAGAATCATACATGTTTAAGTTTTTGCACGTTTATTTGTTTGTTGTTGCACTTGAGTAGTTCCCAATACAAAAATCCTTGTGTGCGTTCACACAGACTTGGTCATAAGCCTGATTCTGATTTAAAACATATTGTAAATGACAGGTAAAAGGTGTTGAGTACTGCCAACTTCATGTGTTTGCTTCAGATCTTATAGGTGTATTCAATCTATTGTCGTATTTTACAAGTTAGGTTTAAATACTCAAGTGTAATAAATAAAAAGAGTGCGTTTGCCTACGCAAGGTTGCCATTCGATTTATGTTTCATAATGTAAATTAAATTGATAGAGCACTTGTTTGTTGCTTTTTGTTCACCCTGATATATTATCTGCTTGAGATATTTGTGAACATCGTTTAATTGCTCTATGAATATAGATTTTATTTGATTGATGGGAATATAACGTTTACCTTTTATATTTTATTTTACTTAAATGCCAGTAAAATAGTGTAATGAATACCAATATGTGTTTTATTAGTAGTATTTCTCCCTGATGGGCTATTTTGAGCTGAATTGCTTGTGAATGTAAGTACTTGTGCTTTGAAGCACACGGGCGTGTTTGCAATTTACCGCGTGAATGAATTTAAAGCGCTCCCCATCTTTCGCTCTTCTATCGGTGGGTCATTTTTATTTGTTTTGCCATTTTGTCGCTCTTTTCACGAAGCCGGGGAGACTATAGCTTGTCGGCGATGAAAGCTGCAAACGCCCCCGCTGCAGCTCTGGAGCTCTCCTGATTGTTTGCTGAACAGGCGAGTGTCCACTGCTTTGACACAAACGTGCGGCCAGGCTTCCTACAAGTCGTGATTGATGAGGAGCCCATTCTTTAGCCTTTCTGCCTCTTCAATGACAGCTCCTTTCACTGGCATCACTCATACACAAATGTTTGGTCTGTATTGTATAGACCTCGTGGCCAGCCAATGGGGCTTTAACATAGCTTCATGTCTTGATAATGAAGAGGGGCTTTTGCGCACGCGAATGCTCAGGAGCTTGAATAGTTACCTGCTTTAAGAGGAGCCTCAAGGTGACGGGGTCAACAGTGGGCCTGTCCCTCGCTGACCCCTTTAATTACAGCTGATAACTGCAGGCACTTTATCCACTCACGGGCAATGGCGGAGAAACAAACGGCTAAACAAAACCAAGGTTTAAGTGTCAATCATTAATGGAACACACCATGTCCTTTAACTGTTGCTTTGTTGGAGTTTGATTGTGTATAGGCGAATAGTCAGGAAATATCCAGCTTTTATAAACAGGAAATGGTGTTCAACTCGATCAATATGTCAACACTAAATATAACGGAAGGGCTGCAATTGACATCAGTTCAGGTTGATGTAACACATATTATTTATTTATTTTTATTATTTTATATTATTTCATATTATAAGTATTATTAGAAGTAGTAGTAGTATTTGGACACTGAAATGTATTGTTTTTGTATGTACACTTTTGCTTTATGATGATCAAAATCAATCGGGTTTTTGGTTTGACTCGAAATAAGTTTTTTTATGTCACTGTAAAAATGAGCTATTCTCAGATCGAGTTGATTCTGACGTCATAAACCATAGGTTCTCACCCATGACGCTTTAAAGAGAGATCCGAATAGCATGGCCTCGTCAAGTCCTGTACAGTGTTATTTTTTTACACTAAGCAATATATGTGTTTCCTGAAAGTTGGTGTCAAAAAGTGGTGTGGTCAAAATCTGTCTGAAGCAAAACAGTAGCTCAGAATTATCAAAACAGATTTCACGGCAAATCACATCGATGACATAAAAAATGTTTTATACAATATACCAAGACTTGCATAATACAAGAATCAAATATTTTGTTTACTTGTCATCTGATGTCCCCTTTAAGGGGATTGTAAAATGGATAAATCTCCTTGCTTTTACATTGTTAGAAACATATTTAATCTACACGCCCTTAAAATAAAAGCGAATGTATTAAAATGTGTTAAAATATCTGCAACCAAAGCTATTCATCAATATGGAAACAAAAATATGGAAATTAACTTATTTCGAGATATGTATCTATATATATTGTCAACAGTAGAAACTTGTCAAAATTATTGCGAGCAGGATTGTTGTCATTATTGGATTAACAAATGCAACGAAGCTTTTGGCTATGCATTTTATGCTATAAATCTTTGTAAATGTACTTGTTTTTTGTTGCACTTGATCAAAATGCATCAATGTCAGATTGCATAAAGTTCAGAATGTCAATTTTTGTCGATCACTGTGTGGAACTGATGAACTCACTAAGTTTCGATTATTCACATCATGCAAATAATATTGTAAAGCTACTTATTTATGTCCAAAAATGTGCGTTTACATGCATGTTATTGAAATGTGAGATACAGTTGTCAGTCCAAGCAATATCCTTGATGACATTTGCGAGCATGTGCCTGGTGTTTGGGACTTGAGGGGGCGTGTTCTGGGGGTTGTCTCCGAAGGTGAGCTGCCTCAGCCGCGGACTCCGGCGACGCTTTGCGCTGATTGGCTGGCGCTTACGGTCAAAGGCACGCGACTAAGGATGTAGTTATAAGAGACTTCGCGTGCCGCCTTTCAAACCGAACGAACTCTTGAGCATCAAGAGGAAAGATCGTAAAGTCCAGACGGTTGTTACTTGGCAACACCAACACAGCACACAAAAATGGACACTGTGTTGGATCCATTCACAGGCTTTGACTCCTTCTCCTCCTCTTATTTCGATGACGACGACTTCTTCACTGACCACTCCTCGAGAGACCACTTAGACACAGATGACTTTCTGGACGACGATGTCGATTTCCTTACCAATCAAATTCAAGAATATTACAAGGACAGTCGGATATCGCAAGACGGGGATTATTGTGACGCTGGCAACTTTTCTTTCTCCTCGTCGTCTTCGTCTTTCTCCTACGGGTGTGCCGACAGCACATCGGAGCTGTCCCCTCACAGAGACGGAGCGCTGCTGAAGCGGCGCCGGCGCATGAGGTCCGACACCGAGATGCAACAGTTGCGACAAGCAGCCAACGTCCGGGAGCGACGGAGGATGCAGTCCATCAACGATGCGTTTGAGGGTCTGCGATCTCACATCCCCACTCTACCCTACGAGAAGAGGCTTTCCAAAGTTGACACGTTACGTCTGGCGATCGGATACATCAACTTCCTGGCAGAGCTCGTTCAGTCTGACATGCCAATCCGGAACTCACACAGTGACTCTATAAACCAACCCAAAAAAGTCATCATCTGCCACAGAGGGACAAGTATGTAGAGTATTATTATTGTTAATAACAGTATTATTAACATTGTGCTGTATGACCATTGGAACTAATCCTTTTCTCTTTTCTCAGGATCCCCTTCTCCAAACGACCCAGACTACGGGTTGCCTCCTTTGGCCGGACACTCTCTTTCTTGGACGGATGAGAAGCAACTAAAAGACCAGAACATCATCAGAACTGCCAAAGTCTGGACACCAGAGGACCCTCGAAAGTTGCACTTGAAATCAAGCATAAATAATATTGAAAATGAGCCCCCCTTTAACTTCATTTCTTAAGGCAGTGCCATTACCATCCCGTATACACGTTGTGTACTGTATTGTATGGATTTATCCACGTTTGCGTATTTGTAATATATTATTAAGACTGTTTATTTCAGAGTTTTCATCTGAACTGAAGATAACGCCACTGGCAATCATTTCTGTAATATTTAATTGTGTTGTAATGTTTATTTCTAATTTAACATGGATTTTATGTCAAAACATATTTTTATACAAAAACATGAAATGTGTCTATATTTATATTGATGACTGAATAAATTTTTCTATTTCATTTTCGTGTTTTGGGGGATTCATTCTAATGGGAACAGTGCAAAATCATTCACAAAACACGCAGAACTCATAAAAACATTAAAGGAAACATCAATGTTACCAAACATTGGTCATTTTTTACTTACTTTTTTTTGTTTGTTTTCACGATTTATATTTTTTTAATCGCAATATGATGCATTTGACAGGTTTTTTTATTGAGTTACTATGAATAGACCTCAATCAAAGCATGAGCTGTAAAACCAATGAAACCAGTGAGTGAATGTGAGTTGAGAAGCCTTGGACGCATAAGAGCAGCTGAAAGATTTCACTATTTATCATAATGGAAATCTGATGCACCCTTGCTGTGACCAAGACAGCTTGGCTGAAAAGTAAATAAATACATACATAACTAAGCAGAAAAGAGGTGCTTCAAAATTGTTAAAAGGGGCATGACGTTTCCTTCGCCTTGGGCAGTTGGCCTGGACGCATTGCAGGTGTTCATGGACGAAATTTTCCCGTGGAATCCACGAATGCTCTAATTCAGTTGCCTCTACGTCAGCCCCTGCAGTTGTTAAGAGCTGCTCAAACACATGCCCGTGTCCACATGCTTCGTCTTTGCTCAAGAAGAGCGTCAGAGACTTAGAACAGCAGAGACTGGAATTACAGGTATTTATTATTATTATTATTATTACGCATTATATATATATATATATATATAATTACTCTCAGTAATATTCCTCAGCTCCATTATCAACCCGTCTGTTGAACAAAAATGACATTTTAGCTGATGGACATAATGCAACCTTTGCATGTATTAGCGCCTCATTAAACGTGGTGACTTCTGCTATCCAGGGCGCAGGACTAAAGCCATGTAATCCCATTACGCTCATTAGAAAGTCAAATGTGAGCGAGACAGACTTAAGTAAGAAAAAAGAGCAGAGAGAACTTCAGGAGACTTAATCGTGACATGCTAAAAGATGCTTTTAGGAGTGTGGTTTGCCACAGTGTGCACGAAAACCCATCACAGCGCAGATGGAGCGGGAGGAAGAGGCTGATGTGTTGGATCTTTGCGGGATGCTGAGTACAGAATTACAAGCGTTGTACCGACTTCACACTGTACGCACCCAAATCAGTCTCGGTGGGTGACCCTGGGGAATCTTAGTAATCTGGAGATGCAACTTGTTGCACAGCGGTTTGCGCCGCATTATGTGCCGTGTGTGCAACAAATAATCGAATAATGTATATTTATGTCTTCCGAGCAAGATTTTGTTTTTTACTCTCTTGTTATTTTTTTCTAATCATTTATTAAACGCAGTGCATGCTTTAATCGAATGTTACCATCAGCAGTTATCAGCAGACCAAACCTAATTATTTAAAAGAAAGTGGGCGATTACGCACGGTTTATAACTATCAGTGTCAACAATATCACGATGCGCACTAAGCTTCTGGGAGCAACGCCTATCAAGATTCCCATAAGCTTTAAATCTGCTCACATTCGGATTATCGCCTGCAAAAATACAGAGGATAAGACTAAAAATGTTTGAGTCTGGCGTATTTTCATTAGTGCATGGCAACAGTGGCATTGGGGTGCCAGCTGCCAGCTTGAACAAACACCAGTTGATACCCAAACTCTTTAAATCCCACTAAATCCCTGATCTCCGGGTCGCCTCCGGGGGTTCCGCGTGATCTTCAATGCAGCAAATATATCACTAATTATTTGTCCGAAAATGTTACCTCGGGAGGGCTAACAGGTGCTCATCATGCACCCCAGGAAGGGGTACTCTGCTGCCAGAGCACAGGCAGGCTCTCCACGGTGTCGCCCCTGGTTTTCCACGGTGCTGAGTCTGCAGATAATTGGCTTGATATCTTTATTGCTAAGACAGTTTTCAGAGCTCTATCAGGACGGGGTTCTTCTCGATGCACCTGGTATTTCAAACTTGTTCTTTTTGTGCGCCGGGTCCTGGACAGCAGCTGCTTAAAACAAGCAAAGACGGGAGGCCCGTCTCCATCTGAGGTCTCCAAGACGTGTTGGCATGGGTTTCTTGTCTTTAATGTACCATTAGGCTTTGTCCGGATACAATATGGCAACAGTAAAGCATGACATGGGATATAATAAAACACATTTTCTACCATCGCCCGGTAAAAGACGCCAACGTGCGCCAGCCAAGAGTTTTGTTCTCAAGTCCGCAAGTAATTGGCGCAGTGCGGTGGCTAGGTCGAGCCATTAAATTTATGTCCGACAATTTTTCACGTGGAGAAAAAAAGGAGTGGAGGGCTCCCCATCACCTGGCGTCCCGTTTACAGAGAAGGCGGCTAATGCTTCGCAAAGTGACTCCGTTAACATAAGGCCCTCACCATCCCTCCCCATTGTCCTTTCTTGTTAATAACTCATTACCCGGATTTAACAAATCCTCCACCGCAAATGTTTGGTGTCTCCATATTTTGATCCGCACGATTAAGCAGATGTTGCGATCGAGAACTGAAAAGTCCAAGGCTACTCATGTCTGAAAGAAGAGGGGTCTCCGAGCGGGGCTAACAAAGAGCCTTGGAGATCTTCTGAGAGACGTTTACGACCAATAAACAGACTTCAACCTGCTCTATTTCAGCCATTGTGTCGTTTTTGAATAATTAAGGTTAATAAGAATAGGTTTGTATACTTTGAATGCCAGGACCACAGGTGCTGGGTGACATGATGAATGATGTGCCTGATTTTTGCCAAGCTCGAGAGCCCTTCTCAGGGACCTTCAAGCTGATGGAAAATATTGTCATTTCTTTAATTCACAGCATTACTTTCATTCAGAACAAAGCCGAGTGATGAAAAGCTTATGTTGTAATGAAACGCACTTCGTGGTGGCTCTAGTGCCTCAGAAAAGAAAGAGCGAGTCAATGCCCGGGTGCGCTTTGGTTTGTGCGCACGAGGCCTGTTCCATCTAAATCAAATAAAGGGAACCTTTCCAACTTTTAAAAGACCACGTTTTACCTTTATCACGGCCTTTACGGCGTGTCCATTAAGCATATGGTGCGAAAGAAGCAGCCTTTGTACTGACAAAACCCTCGAAGCTGCGATGGCGAATCATTTAACTTCTGAGATGCCAAAAGGACCCGGTGAAACAAGTGGTTTAAGACGCGCACGGGTGCAAGACTTGTTTTAAGAAAAAGCAAATATTGTTCACTTGAGAATAAAAGGAGAGTGAGCCCCTTAGACAGCCTTTGGTTATCTTTTGTAACAGCAGACGCATGTTTCATCGAGAAAAAAATGCAGTTATTGTATAACATCGCACTTTGGAAAATAATGTGGGGACTCGGGGTTTGCGCATGGGATGTCCAGTCAACAGGTGCGTTATTGGGGAAAGTCAGAGGTTTTTCGTTTAACTATGGTCTCCCTCTCTTCATTCAGAATCTTCAGTTGAAGGCAAGTCCCTCCCGGAAAAACAAAAACTCAACAGTAGAATTTAACTTCCACCGTGCAATTTCCAAAGAGTTGACCTTGCAAAGTATTGTACGGATTACACGCAACAATTACACATTAAACTCGTTAGTAACATTTTAAAACTGTTGAAACATTTCATAAGATTTCCATCTTTTCAAACGAACATTCTTAATGAGCAAATGTTGGTTATGCATAATGTTAAAGAAAAACATTGGAACTAAATTATACAGCAGTTTAGTTTTTATGTTTAAAGCTTTCACTGGGAACACTGGTCACAGAGATCCCTTGCATCCCTTGGAAGTTACACCCTGGAGAGATCGCCAGTCCATGCAGGGCAACACAATCACGCAGACACACACTTATAAGGGAAATTATGATAATTAAATAATGTGACGTGTGTTTTTGGTCTTGCAGGAGATATGGAACATGCAACCTTCTTCCTGAAAGGCCACACTGCGCCACCCCTCAATGGCAACTGCACGAAGCAATATGTATAACTGGTATATTGTATTGTTTTTGAATTCATTTAATTAGTTGTTTATATAAAATCTAAAAGTGATTTTCGAGGAAGATGCTGATATTGCGGGGGAAGGAACAAAAAGTTGAACTTTCAACTCATAACACAGGGTTCACGAGCAGCCACAAAAGTAGCTTTAGTGGTTTATCATATCAATTCAGATCTGTGCCTACACCAGGACAGATGGCTCTGCTTGGACATGCAAGCTCATACCACCCTCGGTGGGACCATACATAACGACACTGACCTTACCGCGGGGGAAGCCAAAATGGGCCTTTCACTGAATTAGCCTCAAAGACGTCTTGCTATGATCTTTGTTCGCCGCAGAATAGCCTGAATATTGTTCTTAATATGAGAGGCATTGTATCCAGCTTTTGCGTGCCCCATATGAAATATTACTCTTCCTTTATTCAGCCTCTCGTATTTCAAGCAGCCGTGTAGTTACCGTATGCGGTTTGGTGTCAATGCCCAGATATCCAGACCCTGCCTGTCATTTCGCTTCAAAGGCTGAATCCTACGCCGTTATTAATGTTGTTTTTCTGCTTTGTTCGAATCAAACTGCAGGGGAATGCACATCATCTATGGATCATCAATGCATGCGCTTGCGGCTTATAAGCAAATGCTTTAAAAAAGTGATTTTATTTGCTTATTTGTTCTAAATAATAAAATGTAAAAAAAACACCCTCTAATCGAATTAATGTTACTTTAATGCATTTCAAAAGATCGCACATTTAAGAGGAGACTAAAATGTTTATTAGAAACTATGCACAAAAAAAGGAACAAGAAGCTGTTCTTTTGCACAAAAAAATAGGCAACATCGTTTAATGGGCAACAGTTAAAGTTTAATAAAAATGCTGCTGAATTAGCTTTTTCAGTTGTGGAGTTGTCCTTTCCCCCCTTAAACTCTGAGAACAGCCTCGCGTTGATAATTGAGCCACTTCTTATTCAAACTTCCACCTTCCGCAGAGACAGAAAAGTCGTGCTAAAATGTGATAAATTACAAATATGCAAATGTCATTCATTGGCGTTTGTAAGTGTGTCTATCTGAAAGTGAATGAGGCCTTGCAGTCAGTCTGCGCGCTCTCGGGGAGCCAGGGACCCCAGGGCGCGGATCAAAGCACCCCATTCTTTTTCTTTCCCGGTTTTCTCCCACAAACGATTTCGATACAATATGGTTCCATGATGCACGTCATGTGCTATGGACGCAGTGTTCGTCGCATTTCAGCTCAAAGCGTCCACTGCCTTTTGTTCGACTGGATGGACTTGAGATCGTTTTTGCCTTGGTTGCCAGGTTTCTGAAGTGTAAAAGCATGCATCATTTTTCACCAGGTCTCATTTTAATGTTCACAAAAGGAAATCTATGAAAACAGACCTTTCCGTTGTTAGCTGGCGTGAACTTCAATGTTCAACTGATTTAAGACTTTTCACAATATATAAACAGTGAGGGCTAGAAATGGGTCCAAAAAGTGGCGACTGGTGCATGTTTTCCAGGGAGGTACACATCTTAAAGGGTAACACATTTTGTCCAAATCTCAATCTTGTGATTATTTTATTTTTATTTCACATAAATATCTTCATGTCTCTCCCTCAATTGAAGAGTTTTGCCACATTTTCACCTTTTTCTCACTTATAACATTCCGAACCTGTGATTTGCTTACTGGTGTTTTCTAACAGCTTGCTGTGCAACAGTGTCTGTATTCTCAATGTTGTGCCCTTTCTTTTAATTTTCTTCTATGAATGCCTTAACATTTTTCTGTTTTTTTTTGTGTGCTTGTTTGTTTCTTAGTTTCTTTTCAACTCTGTATGGCTGTCACTTTCGTAAACTTGGCACCAGATTCGATATGTTAAGCAGGAACAAACGCACGGGCGCAACAAATCTTTTCTCCCAATGTCTTGATTTGAATTGTTGCTACTGCGCATGAGTCCAGTAAGAACAGCAGCCTGTGAGCTCAGTGCGCTCACACGTTCATATAAATCTCTGATCAATCAAACAATCAACTGCTAATCTTACATAGACTACATATATATTTATTTTTTTAAAGTAATTTCATTTATTTTCTTCAGGTTTAAGAACGGTGAGTGGTGGGGCAGTGCCCTAGCGCCCTCTATTGCAAAAGTTGCAAATTATGGGACAACGAACACGTGATATTAATAATAAAACAACAATTGATTGTGCTAATCATTTGATTAGGTCATAACAATGACCAAATTGGTGGGTTGTAACAAAACTTTTTATTATAATTATTTTGTAATCAATAAATCAATTTTGTTATCAATGCATTTATAATCGATAAAGCACGTTCGTGTTGGGTGCTTAAAATATTTAGTTAATCGTAAAGTTATTTTCGCCACCTAAAACATTGTTTGAAACCAACCCAGTGCTAAATCAACATGTGTCAAATTTCAACACCAAATCTAAAAAAAGATACAGAGTTGAATACAAATTTGTGGGGGAAAAAGTACTGTTCTGTTGATGACTTGTGAAAGAAAGAAATTAAATATATTTAGATAAAATCATAACAATATGACACCAACAACATAATCTTGGCATTAAACCAAATCCGAGTAGTGTTGGTCCAACTCTTTAAACAAACACCTGTGGTTTTTATTTATTTAGTAAGCAACCTGGCAACTCCTTTTGGTAAAGACATTTTAAAAAGTAAATGTATGTCTAGTTCGTTTGTCTATATATCACTTGCATTGATTGAGCTTGTAGCCGTGGCATAAAACTTGACCACATTTAGAGTGATTGGCTGAAATGGCCTTGGGCCAGAGTTGGAAAGTTTCCACACCAGACTCCCATTAACCCTCTATGGTGAATCTCTGCTGGAATCCAGCACACCAGCCATCTCCATTTATCCCCAGACTAACTAAATGAATTAATTCCTGGAGCTCAGCTAAAATTCCACTTTGTTGCTTTACAACCTGAAACTCTGTGAAAGTATACAGCAATCATCTTTAGTGTGCTGCCCCTTGCTGAGACTGTTTTAGCTTGTGATATATATCTGACAACTTATAGCTGTTTCCATGGTAACTCGGCTGCAAGCAGTGAGGAGCATGCTGGTCTGTTCAGTAGCACAGCAGTATGGAAAAGTTGTTTTGTTAGTCAGTTAGCAGTAGATTACAAGGAATTAGAGCATAATCACATAATCCCAAAGAAAGGGCTCACAGCACAGTGATCAGGCTGATCAAGTCATAACCCAATAACCATCCACAGTACATGACAGTTGTTAAAGGTGCAATGGCTAATTGATTCTAAGCCTGCCCTAGAGGGTCAGTGGGGTCTGCTGTGAGCGGAGCTTAGAGAACAGCTCTGCAGGGGTTTTCCATGGAGAGACCACCACTGTTTTCCCAAAACACCGCAGCTATTGGAACAACATCAGTTTGTAGACTTGAGGCCTTGCAGTTTGCTCATGATAACTTGAAATAGTGGTTTGCAGCTATTTCTTTGGTACGGTATGAAGGAAAGTTAAAGCAATGGGCCAGAGCAAGAGGAAAGATTGAAATGGGTTTTGAGAGCCAAGATCTTTTTGTTGGGCTTCACAGCCATTGAGATGGCTTCCAATGCTGCACATTCCGCTGGTTTTGTGTTGTATGCGGCATGCGGAAAGCTAAAGACCATTCTTGGAGCGCTCTTTACTATGGTGGAAGAATGCATACAGTTACTCATGTCTGCACCACTCCAGCAGCTTTCAGCCTGAAGAGGCACAGTAGACTGAGCCTATTCACCACACAGTCAATTACAGTCAGTTAAAGTCACCAAAGCCTTTGTTTTCTCTTAATAGATACAAAGCACTGCTCTGTGTGGCTCCACTATTGGAGAACCCAAATGAATTTTCTTTAGATAACATGCCAAGCAAGTTAAGTAGACTTTACAGCTCTGGCAGTATAATTCGTATAAAAAAAACTATATTTTTCATAATTAAAAACAAACTGGATTCTAGTTGTCATTATACAAATAAGGAACACTGCACTTTGGGGGAAACTATGTTTATTTTGCATCTCCCCCAGATTTGTTTTAGAATTTTTGTTAACGTTTTGAGACATTCACCAGATCTGGGAGCATTTTGAAAATTCTTTAGCAGTAATCCAGTCTGATGTGCACTATACTAGTTCTGGAAAAACTGCTGTCACAACTTGAACACAGCAGATTAAAATTAGTCCTCATTTCCAAACTGATGGGAACTGATTGTGTAGCTCTAGAATTACAGCTGACAATTCAAAAAATTTAGACCTCCGAAGGAGTGCTTAAGTTGCGGAAGCGACCAAAGCCCGATTAGTGCCACGTGGTGGGGGGGGGGTTTATAATGTTGATCGTCATAGAAGCTGGGCGAATTGATGGTTTATGATAGGATAGCAGAAGAGAATAATTTGGCGGACCGCTCAAAGCTAAATTATTAATTGTCATTTGTACTGGCGACCTGTCCAGGGTGTACCACTGCCTCTCAACCCAATGTGGGCTGGAGATTGGCACCGGCAGACCCCCTGACCACGAAAAGGGAATAAGCGGGTTGGAAAATGAATGAATTTGAGTGTTTGTTGTGACACACCAGTGTAGTTTTGTGAATGTTTTATTTTTCTGTTATTTGTCCAGTTGTATTAGTAAATAAATTGATTAAACTTGTAGTTTTCATCACTTCATTGACTTTTTTATTAGAAATTAAATATCTACTGTGTTCAAAACACATTTGTTTCCATGTTAGTTCTAGTTTTGAACTGTTTGCATTGTAAATCATGTGTTTATCAGCTGTTTGTGTTTTCTGTAAGTACGAGCATGTTGTATCTGAAAATGGGAATAAAAATAAAATAGATAAAAAACAAGCAGTATTGTAATCACTTTAGCAACTTAAGTGTACAATACATAAATATTAACAACACTAACATTTTACTAAATAAGGAACATCCATAAATTTTGGGGTTTTACCATCCCAAGTCATTTTTTGTACCAATCAAGTGAATGTGAGTACTGCCCATGGGAGGGGCAACATGACATTTCCCTGGCCAACTGAAAACAGGTCATAGACCCTCCATAGACACCAAGGTGGTGGGAGGGAGATCTTGGCTGCACCGTGTAACCGAATCAAACCAGTGGTTACCCCTTTTCAGCCCACTGGAATAGCCATAACAATACCATTCAGACTGGAGCGGAGAAGACATGCTCCTTTGAGACTGACTGAGTGGCTTTTTATCAACCGAGCGTCTTTGTAGCCTTTAAGAGAGAGAAAAAGCCTTACAATGGAAAGCAAATATCTGAAGCTGTTTATACGGCTTCATTTAATGTTTTGACCTTTTAAGAGTGTTTCCGTTAGAGTCATCCTCCTGGATTCTGACGCAAAACTGATTTTTAAGAGCAAAAACAAGCCAAGATCAGGAGCGCCCTGGAGCTGACCTATGCTTTTCAGGTTGCTTGAACACATCAGAATTGCCTTTGTTGGGGTTGATTAATTGAGTCTGATAAGTTACCATGAATGAAGATTGTTAGAGAGTTTAATGTGGTGGGCCTGGGTTTGTTAATGCCTCTTTCAAACGGTTCCGCAGAAAAAGCGTACGGGCCAGACGTATTCATGAGCAAAAACAGGAAAAAAAAGAGAAAACGAAATTTATTATGGTCATGTCCACGCAGTCTTGTCTCCCGTCTTTTGATCATTTGCCGAAGGACTTTGATGTCTTGCATTGGCCACAGTAAAAAGAGAGCATTCGAGCTCCTAGAAGTGTTTGGTACATGCTTCTTGGGATTTTAAAGTCTATCTCACTTCCACAATTGCATGGAATTAAAAACCTGAAATAAAAACCCATGGAAAGGAATGTTTTACCTGAGGAAGGGTGTAATATTTGTGGTCAATCATTTGAAAAGGATCCTGGCTTTTGAAACTTTAAAAAAATAAGTGAGATACCATAGTGGCGCTGTTTTTTGTTCGAGGCTAGCCGGAGTTTGCATGTTGCTTGGTGTACTTTGGTTTCTCTCACAAGCCAAAAACATTCTTCAGGTTAAAGGAATCCTCAAAATTGCCCTTAGAAATGAATGTTTGAGGATTGCCCTGAGATGTACTGGACTTTACCAGGGCATGTTCCCCTTTAAAATTTTCCTTTCCTTCAATGGATATTAGTCAATACTGCAAAGCTCTATCAAAAAGTGCATAGGTTGCATAATAGGCTCATCCATGCTTATTCTGCAAATGGAATGCATGTGATGCGCATAGGGCATTCCAGATTTGGAAGGTAAGATCTGGGGCTCACATCGCACGGAAAAAAAGCTTAATAAAGTCAGACTCATTTAATCAGTTGAGAGTTTTGTTGGATAGAAGAGCAGGTGGTACAGTTTATATATAGTGTAAATTACATAATAGACCAAGATGAATCTCTAAATGCACTTACTAACTTAACTAATAATAATAATAATAATAATAATAATAATAATAATAATAATAATAATAATAATAATAATAATAAAAAATCTCTGAATTTATTTTCTGTACCACCTCAAATATCTATATGCATGTCTTATAATGAATCTGACCTTGTAACAACCTGCTTATGTTTACTCCCAAACTGTACGTCGCTTTGGATAAAATTGTCTGCCAAATACGGAAATGTAAATGGGGGTATCCTAAACGGACACTCAATCAGGTGAAGATATGAAAGATTAAGATACAGATTTTTTTTGCAATATTCTCCTCTGAAATACTCTTGCATCTGTTGAAAACGCTAATACTGTGCACAGTGGCAGTGTTTGAGATGGGCGAAATGGCCATTGCCCATGGCAGGACAGAGAGGGGTTGGCACTTATATATTTTTTTTGCGTGCCCGGCACTTTACATAGGCACCAATTTCCCATTTGCACAGAGGTTCCCCAATATTTGGTGGTGTTCCTGCATCTTGCTGACAGGTTGCCACTGAACTATGGAATCATTCCTATAGTTGAAGAAGAAATGATTCCCTCCATTTTAAATCAATACAGGATTCCGAACTAATAAACCATGGCTGGAAAGAAATCTCGTCTAGCGTAATGCAAACTATGGAAGACTTACTTGATTGTTTTATTTGCTACAGAAGGAGGTATAGAAAAGATACTCCTGAACTGTGAACTATTAGAGCTGTTAAACCAGTTCAGGATCAAATTTTATTTAAACTTTTCACTGATGCTAACAGAGAAAGCTTGTTGTAAGGAGCTGCTCTGGATCAATCTAGCACAGATATGCACAAAACAGCACAACGCCTCAACATTTAGACAAACCTACAACCACCAAACTTTGCTAAGACATCCAAATTGGTCTGACTTTGGTTGCTATACCTTTTCAGAATGGCACCACTAAAGGAATTCTGGGAAAATGTAGAGAATGCTTGGAAATTTTCCATTGACACAATATAGGGTCAAATTTAAAATAACTTTTACTCAAACTGAGAACCTCATAAAACATACCAGTGCAAGTATGCAAAAGTATTTGAACACTAGGCTCTAAACAGGGTTAAATATTTGCCAATTACCTATAATGGCCATTGAAAATAAAATGTAAAAGGCAACGAAAAAAACATGAAAGAGAAAAGTGGATTTGACTATGTTCATCATATGAACAACTAGCAACCAAATCTCAGCTTTGGCATTTGGTAGAGACATAGGAGTTGGTAAAAATAAACATTATAATATAGTAAAAAAGGCAACATTATATTTTGTCATTCCATAGCAACCAGTTGTTTACCATAGCAACCAACTTGGCATATCTCAGCTTAGAAAAATGGAGAAATGGTGGTTGGGTTATGGCAACCTTAGCTATCTAGTTAAGATTAAAATACCTACAAGTAGAGCCAGAAACTAGCTGCAAAAAATTCATTGGGCATCTAAAACAACATTGCACATAAAGACCAAAGGTTCCCTTTATGGAGCTAGTCACCGTGGGTGGATGATTTTTGGATAAACCTTTTATAATCTCTGCGAAGGTTCTTGTGTAATTGGGAAGTAAAATGGGATGTGCATGTTGAGATTCATAATGATAAAATGATGTTAAACTTGTTTATGGATTTAAACTGAGTGGACAGATAGTTTTTTATTTAAAGATTTAGATTTTTAAATATTAAAACTGCTTGTTTGATGCTTTTTTTTAATACGGTTTTGACCATTTATATTTAGATCTAGAAAACAAACCTTGATCACTGGTACCTGTCTTTTTTTAATAATATGTCATTGTTCTTTGCTCAAACAATCAATTTAAATCATATTAAAACATTGGACATCACACTCAGCTTTGAGCATCCAGCCTTTACTCGGACATGACAGATTTGTTAGGTGAAATTATTCACACATCTTGCTTTGGTGACGCTGAATAAACATAATCTGCTGTGTGACAATGTTTGCCAACACTTTCCAAATGTCAAGACCCTCAGTAGCCAGTGCCTTATCTGCAGTGTCTCAATTACTGGTGTCAGTGCTGATGTATGCAGCAGATTCCCAAGCTTTGTAGAGGTCACCGGGTAGACCCTCTGGACAGAGAACCAGTGACTCCCTCTCCCCATGCCAACCCCCTCACAGACACTGCTGTAAGCCTTAGAGCATTCAGTGCGGACCCTGCAAAAGCTTTTCTTAAGTGTTTTCTCTAATTCCCAGTCGCTTCAGTTCTGAATTGTTATTTAGATTATCCTCTGTCACTTATATTCTTTCTCTATGAGTATAGCATAGTTTAAACTTTTGTTTATCATTTTTAGTATAATGGTTATTGTTGATCTGATTGTGGTCTTTGTATTTTTTTATGCAACATTGCTTCTCATTGTAATTTTTTTTTTTTTACCTGTAATTGAAATGTGGATGTTAAGGGCGAATCTGAACTGAGATTTGCACAAATCTTCAGATAGTTTGGCAGCAGGGTGGTCTTTGTCTGTGTCATGGAAATTTTGATGTAATGTCGCTCCCTGCCTGAAGATGGTGTTTGCTGTACAACAGATGCACTCCGCATCACATGAGTAAACAGGAAAGAGCATATAATTTTGGAAAAAAAAGGAAATACAATTTTGTTTCTGGAATTTATGTGAACTCTCTGGTTCCGTTGTATTTCTAAGCACATTTTTTGCATTTTTCTGGCATTATACACCAATATATTATGTTTAACATAAATATAGATTTAAATGTAGAATTTGTTGAATAAATATCCTAGTTACGCACCTCAAGGTACATCGAGATACTTACGCATTTCTACCTATAGAGGGAGCACATGTGAAAATTTGTCAAAAATAACCCCTGAACGAGAACAGTTTTGATGCATTAAATGGAAATCTTTAGTTAATCTAGTTTAGTTTACTCTAAAAACATAATAGTTAACTCAAGTCCTGCTCTTTGGTAGGGCGGTTGGTGAGAAGGACAAGCAGGGTTTGAGTCCAGAGCTTGTGGTGACTTTTCGTCTTGTGTAAAAATTAAAAGATAAAAAAAAATAATCTTAAAAAAAATTATAATTAACTAAATGAAGAGTTCAATGTAGTGTTAAATGTAGCTAAAGTACATTTGATGGTCTCTCATGTACACTCAGATTGATATCTCAAAATTTATACCCAGACTATCTAAGCGTGCTTTCACAATTCTAGTCTGTTTAATTCAGACCAAGAGAAACAACTGATACATTTTTGCAATCGTCTGCAGATTTAGTCTTCATTCACACCACACTGATTGCTATGGTCTGCACAAGTTGGAAATACAGCCATGTAGCATCATACAGGCCATTCATTGGTCACGTACATCATAGTATGTGTTTACTCGTTAAAAGGAAACAAGAAGAACAGAACACCTTTTAAAAGTGCTCAAAATGAGAGACAACCTCATCGAACAGATCTCGGACCGCTTTTTTGTCCGCTTTTGCTTTAATTTTTAGTTCAGTTGTTGATTTCTTGCCTCGCCAAATAAACTCAACTAAAAGCAAAAATGAACTCTAGTTTTATTGAATCAGATGAAACAAATCAGGTTTATACCCGCTTCTCTGGGTTTGAGCACTTTCATTTCAGCAGCTCCAATCCTCTAGGGAAAAGTCATGACCAAGAGCTTTTTAAAAATGACACGTAAACATTGCTGTTAGATCCAGTCAACACTCTGTTTCCTCTTTAATGTCATGTTCTATTTTTTGCTTTCTCTGTATGGTGTCCTTAAGTGATAAGAAGGGTTCTCTAAATGAGATGTTTTATTATTATAATTTTTGTTGGTCATGTTATTATAGCCTTGGTTTTAAATGTAAGGAACATTCACATTTATCCAAACAAATGCTAATGCCAAAGCAATGACATGTTTATTGTCTCTTAAATGTGTCTGCTGATATCGGCAGACAGCGGCGTAATCTGGGTAGATTGATTGGAGAGCTTCTGTGCATCCCATATTTGTGTCTGAGAGCTTCCATATTGACTGACGGAATAAGCCTCTGTTATCTAGCCGAGGCATGTCTGCTAAGCTCATTAACCCCGATCCCAATCATCAAAAAGTCAATAATAGCTAAAGAGAGATTAAAAGAGGCAACTCTCTCTATCAGTTCTCATTCCGGATCTACGTGTGTCAGTAAAAACATGATAATTTCACAGAAGGTGGCCATTTGCCCTCACAGCCATTTGGTCAATAAATACTTCAACATCTTTATTGATGCTATAAATTCAAATTCAAACTGTAGAAGGTTTCAAAAGATTATTCCAGAGCTATTCTGTCTGTTAGCATGTTCAGGTTCAAAATGGAACAACGTTAGAGAAAATTGGAGTAATCACTAAACTGCTGAAAAAACTTTAATTTTCAGTCTTTGTGGGTGAACATTTCATTTGAAATATAAAGCAATCAAAAATACTTTTTTTTAGATAAAGGCATTGCGTTGTGATTGGTTTTACTTAAAAAAGCTAAGTGTTTACTCATTGCAAGCTTCACAAATGCAAAAAAGTGCCTCTGTCCCAATTCAAGTCTATTCTCAGCTGTGTATCACTTGCTGAATAAATAACATCCTGCTCAGGCAGGCCTCAACCAGCTGATCTGACTCAGTTTGTCCCCTGCTAATGGGGGTGTGGGCTGCAGAGCAAAACAAAAACAAAACTTATGCATATTCATCAGCCTGCAGCAATTGAGGCCAGAGATGAGAGGCTTAATGTGGGTGCACCTGTTAAACTCTGTTCTGGTTTACCCTCTACTGTAGACATGCTCTCTGTGTGAGGGACAGGCCACAGGTGCAGATTTAACTAAGGGTTGCATGATTAAAGCTCATGCCCTCTTTAAGCGTGCAAAGATCAGCTTTGATCAAAAAGACCACATGTAAATCTAGTTTTTGGGCATTTGTTGTGATTAAACAGGAATAAATATTTCTAAGTTACAACTCTTTAAAGTTAATGAGATGAGTACTAGCCATTAACTTGGAAAATGCACTTGAAAAGTGAAGAGTGTTGAGTTCATACAATAAGTTTGATAACAATGCTGAAGTGCTGTTTAAAATGTTTTAAAATGAGTAGTCAGCATTGACTTTAAAAATATGGGTGTCTGTTAGCAGAGTAAACTGCAACGCAGTCCTTATTTCGTCTGCCATACGACTTGGTCTTTGTAAATATAGCAGACGTTGAACAAAGGCAGCCTAGGGTGTGACAACCGTGACAAAGCACACCTCCAAAGCCCAGGAAAATCCGTTTTTGTAGTCCAAACGATGTTCCCAGAGTTGTTTTCAAAAATGCACAGTAGCCTGAAAACGACATAAACTGTACATATATTTGCCACCAAATTAAACTGCTATCGCAAAACAACAGTTGTGAATTTTAGAAGCATTGGTTGCATTCAGATCGTCAGTCAATCACAATAATGTAATCCCACAAAGACCCAACCAATCAGAAGCAGAGGAGGGTGGGATTTTACCCCAAACAAGCCACAGGAAGGAACATTTTGCACTTAACTGTGAGCTAAACTCAACTTGAATTCCTGTTTTTATTTTCATGGTTTTCACAGAACATGGTTGAAATGTTTTAGCCATGAAATGAAATTTGAAATTTAGTTTGAAATTTAACCCAGCTATTAATGCTACTCTTAGCTAAGCTTAATACAATACACTTTATATTTTATGAAGTATCTTGATAAAATATCGGTCAAGGAGGGGTGATCTCAGGCAGAAGTGCGACCAAATCTTGAGAAGAAAGAAACTGGCTTTGGTTAAATGTGCCAAAGTCAAACTGGGTTGTGAGACAAAAGGGTTTTGAACATTTACATTGTTGAATATTTGTTTTCTTGCCTATTTTGAAAAGCAGTCTTGTTTTTATTTGATGGATTAGATAATATTGTAAATATATACTCAGTTTGATGTTAAAGAACAGAACATTTTTAAGGTTTTTAAATTGTACTGAATCACTATACCTCTTTACATTTTAGTTGAATAGCCCTGATCTGAAAACATACATGTTACATGATGTATACATGACTTTGGTCCAATTTTTTTTCTAAGAGTTAATGAACACATTCCATGAACTTCTGCCAGTCCACCTCTTGTCAGAAGTATGTGAAAGCTTTTAAAAATGCCTTTATATGTTTTCCAATAGAGATTTAAATGGAGGGCCATATTCTGAGAGTCATTATATCCATTCGTGAATCACAAAGGGTCATTTTACCACCAAATGTCCACTTTGTGTGGCATGTCCAATCAAGTCCTGACACAGCTTTGTGATGTGTCACGTTGGCTGATTGAGTGTGTATGTTCCGAGGAGAGTGAAGGTCAGGTCACCTCAGGTCAGCTCGGACATCCACTTTTCCACCCATGTTCACCCAAAAAGGCCTAACGGAACGTGGGAGTCCCTTTATGAGTCTCTCTTAGTGCAAAAGGCTGCAGATTGTGTTGTTAGTCTAACCCAACACAGAAAGGATGTCAGTCCTCCCTTTTCTTTCATACTAATCAAAGAGAAAAATAGAATGGAAGAAAGAAAGATTCCTTGCCAGATTGTTCAAAGAGCCATTGTGTGTAAAATGGAGTAGGTGTTGATTTGAGACGACATGATAGCGAGCTGTGCAAGGCGTCAAGAACTAATCCACACTGAGAGCGGACACTAATGAAGACATGATACACTTCGGATGAGATTGAAATCCAATGAATACGGAAGTGACTTTTTATAAAAGCAAATTCATCTGTTCAAGTTCTATAGCACATGGAAGTGTTTGGGGATCTTTGCATTTTTATGACGTTTAGAAACATAACTAACTAGAAAACATGTATTTACTGTCTCTTTATATGCATCCTGGAATGTGTAACTATAAATGTGGAAGAATACCATTTTTTATTTTGTCGTAAGACTTAAATAAAAGAAAACCAGTCCTTTTTTGCTTCACACAGTCAATTTACTTAAGTTGCATTTAAACCAGCAACATTAAAAAAAAACTCTAAGAAATTATCCTATATTTTATTTACAACACAAACAACCTAAATCCACATTTAAACCCTTCAGACTTGAATTGTTTTTTAAACATTTTTATTGTTTTTTTTTAATGTGTGTGCGTGTGTGCGAGTGTATGTGTGTTGTACATACAGTGTAAGGAATAACTAAAGGAAGAACTTCAAATGTTGGTAAACTCAACCTTTTTTAGAGCAAAAAAAAGAACAATAAAACACAATTTGGTGTGTTTTATATGTACATTCTATATGCAAATGAATCAATACATGTGAAAAATAATCAAATATATATATTTTTTGTGTTTAAATGTTGCAATTGTATTCTCTTCATTCAAGTATATTCTCTTTATATTACAAAAGAAGAGTGTTATTATCAACATGTCACAGAATGGAAATGAAATTCTCAATATAATAACAGACAAAACTATTATTGAAAGAGTTTATGCAGAGATGAGGTTGCTCTGAGATTTATGTGTGGCTTTCATCTGTGTTCTGACATGGGCTATTGTATGTTTTAATAAAATTTGCAGATTTACAAAAAGTCACAGAACCAACCAGCTCCAGTCCGTTATAATGGATACATGCTCTGAAAGGGTTACTGTTTTAACTTTAAATTATCACCAAAAATTTCAATGAGAACCTGTCAATTCAATTAATCATGGATTATGTTTGTTGAACGTCTTTTTTTACAGATATTTAAGTTGCTGCCCTTTCCAGGTTCGAATATGTGTTAAGTTAAATTTGGCAGTTTCTAGAAAAGACAAAAAAAAGATCTATAATTTCATTAGAAGTATCCACTACAGAGGCCAAGCTCACTGAAAGGGCACCCTTTATGAGGTGGACTTTAAACTGGGCTTATTGTCCACTTCCATTCAGCTGTACCCCATCACCCACTCCAGGCTGTCAGTGTGTTGTGTCAGCTGCATGCAACATTCCACCCTCTCCTCATCAGTGATGCTCGATGGAGTCAGTTTCCATGTTCACCAGTATTCTCCACCCATTTTTTTCTCAAAGAAGACTGTGCAAAGCCCAACTTTTTGCATGTGGAACTAAACTCTATAAGTTTGTTTTATTTTTCTTGTAAAAATGACCGTTCTGTATTTAATCGCACTTGGTGTAAAACCATGAGTACTTTATTTGTAGAAAAGCATTACTCTCTTTGATAAAAAAAATATAGTCTGCATGTTTTTTTCTTCTTTCTCTGTAATTATGTTCTTGAATGTTTGATTAAATGTCAAAATCTCATGAAAAGTTTGATCTGAAAGGCAAAGTAATGGAAATATCACATCCACTTGGCCACTGTGTTTGGTCTCTTCTTACCAAACAAATCATCTGATCAGCTTGAATATTGAAAAAAAATTAGCAGCAATTAGTCCGACCATGGAAAGTATTGTGGAGCTTTATCTTCATTTTGGTCATAATTCTCCTCATTTTTACTTCTATGCTTGAAAACGTTTTAGCTTGAATAGTAGTATTGTATTTTAATGTTGGCTTGTAAAAGTCGACATTTTGTGTATTCGTGTTTTTCTTCAGAAGTCTTTGCTCCTAATCTGTTCCCCCTACAGCCTCCAAACTTTGTCAAGACATCCAAACTTGTCTCGAAATACTGGGGAAATTTTCCATTGATTCAAGATGGGGTCAAACTTTGTAAAACTGTGACTCAAACTGAGAATGTCATAGAAACTGTCTGTGCAGGAACATTTCACTGTGCAAAAATATTTGAACCCTAGGCGCTAGAAGGGATTAAAGGTTTACCAATGACTTACAATGGCCATTGAAAAAAAATGTGAAAAGGCAACAAATTTTTTTTTATGACATCACAAAGAAAACCAAACTAGAAACCAAATGTTACTCTTACTTCTAACTTAAAAAATATAATTTTATGGCACGTCAAAGTTTGTGTCCAAAACATTTAGTTGGCTAAATTGGAGCTAAAGAATCTGCAACAAACATGTTGATCTGTTTTTCTTTTTTCATTCTCCTGCACCAATATTCTATTAAATTACTATTGTCACTTCAATTAATTTCCAAGTTTTAATAGTGTTAATTTCTTCTTTAGGGTTAACCCTTCATAAATGAATTATTTTGAAACCCCAACATCCATTGCTTGGGGCCATTGATAAATGCATTTCACTGTTGTCACAGGTTGATCTTTAACTTCAGCCTCATGGCTAAAATAAATAAGACTTCGGCAGTGCGTGTGCACCTTATCCTCCATCTTTGCTTTAGGACGCTAATGTCTAGGGTAGCATAGGGACAATTTTTAGGTCAAGAGTTCAAGACCTTCAAACATCCTGAGAAAGATAACCCTCACCTCCATGTACATGGCTAAGAATGTGTTTAGAGAGTTTCACACTCACTATATTCAAATACAGAGCTACACATTTCTTTGTGTCCTCTTTTAATCCGCAAATGAGGTGAAAGTATCTCAAAGATGATGAGGGGCTGCCTGCTAAATGCAAACAAATATTAAATTATCTAGCCTAAAGTAAGGCATGGCTCAATTTGAATGTTATTTAAGGACTTTTCCCTGCACTCTGTTCTTCCATTTTTGATAGTACTGTGCCTTGGTCAAATGATGAGGTAAAGGATTACCTCTTTTGAGGGAATCCAGCATCCAGCTGTCGTGAGGCTGTTTATGAGAAGCAAACTGCAGTGGAAAAGTGATATCCATCAAATTTTATTTCTGTTTTATTTTGGATGAAATCCTTTAGACTATATAATAGCCAACAAGTTTCAACAATATTCAATTCATCCTTTGTATTCAAAAATTCTAAATGGTGAGAAATTTATACTTTGAGTAGGTCGTTAGTGGTTTAAAAGCAACCACGTTTAACCAACTAGCCTCACTAACCCTTTGCTTTCAACTTCAAAAGTGTGGTCATTTCTAACAAAAGAAACATAACGAAGCCAGGCGGTGGTCAACCAGTTGTGCTGTTGAAAAGTGTGTTTTTGGGGTTGACAGGCCACTCATTTGGGTGTCTTTCACAGAGGCTAGGCTTACATCCAGCTGAGCTTCACACTCCTCTTTGGCCTGGGCTTCAGCCTCTCATTAGAGGTCTCCCTCTCAGCCCTCTGGCTATGGAAACAAATTTTCTGCTTCATTGATCAAAGTCACCTAAAGAAAGTGAAGAAAAATGTCATTTTTTCAAAACGTCATTTTTTCACTTTACATTTTTATGCATAGCCACCAGGCTAGCTCCGAACATTGAGTTTGTCAGTCACAGCACAATAGACTGGCCCAACAAAGCCTGCACGACTGAAAAGAGGCCAATCTGAACTGCTACACTAAATATGGATAATCCTTTCCCCTGGTTGGCTCAAGCTACTTTAAAGAGGTCTTCATTAAGGGTTTCAACATGGGTTTCCACATTGAGTGTGTTTGGCCACCATGCACCTGCTTCATTAGCCTCTTTCCTGGACAATCCAGGTTTTGTTTATACTCAACACTATGTAAAAAGCACAAGGGACATTATTGATCTGAAATCAATACCCCTGGCTGGTAAAAAGCTAAAAGAAAAAGTTTTAAACAGTTAATACATAAAGAGCAAAGCAATTAATAATGTAAACTATACACATATATGCATACGTACTGTATTGTAAATCTATGTTTATTACTGCACTAACTTACCTAGATTTGGTTGTTCCATTTTCTAATTTTTCCCCTTACTTGTAAAATCTTTTTCCAAGAGTTTCATCTTTTTAGATTTTACATTTTTTTAGGAATAATGAAAATTAGCTTTTCAGGAATCTGTTTTGAAACATTTGTATCAGTTTACATGAACCTACACTTTTTATGAGGATCCCTTCAGCTATGCTGCATCACAAGTGAACAAAATAAAACTTAAAAGCAACAAGTTACAAATCTAACCATCTGTGCGCATTCAGTTCTGCAGAGTTGAGCTAATCTGAGCGTTTGATTGCAGGCTAAATTATACCGGCTTTGACAGGCCCCTCGCTGCTGGTCTCCCGGCAACCCTGCAAGGCCAGAGGGAGACTTTTAACCTTTCACATTCTGTGTGGCCAGATTCAATGGCGCACAACCATAGAGTCTTTCACACTCCTTTTAGTTTGTCCGCTGTCTTCATATTTTAATTCCTGCCATTGTGTTAGTAACTTGGTGCATATTGTTCCATGCCATCAACTGCAGACGCTGTGCAAAAGGACACTTGCTAAGCAATTCTTGTATATTTACTTTGAGTTTTATTTGTGTGTTGCACAGTTGTGCATCTTTAAACATTTATTAAAATCTTTCAAGATTTTGATTAGTAAATAAAGTAGCTTTTGAGCTCAATGCTCATGAATAGAAGGCAGCAGTCCAACTTTGTATTCAAACTGCACAACAAAGCATTCTTGGCACATAGGCCTTTTACTGTATCACAATAATATAAACTCTGGCATGGGACCAATTTTAACACCGCTACTGCACACACCATGTTTACTGTGCAAAAGATAAAACACTAAATAAACAATACGATATCAATACATGTCAAAAATTGCTGTACCATTTCCATTCACCAAATGTTTTCTCAATATGATATGCTCAGCTGTGCTTGGTCACATATCATAAAGTCATTTAGTCTGGCCTCGTGTGCCAGTCGCTGTATAGTATTTTCTTCATGCTGGTTTGCTCCGCTGGCATGCTTCTCACAGCACTCTCACACAGAGAAAACATGCTAAATTATGATGGACAACATTTCCGAGGCTGTAAACCTGTCAAATGCTGCCCTGTTTATTGTAGATGTCACAGAGCAATGTTTTAAGGGAAGGGCAGTTATTTCCCGAAAGCAATAAATGCATTTGCACTGTAAAGAGTATACAGGAAAAGAGTAATCAGAGTTATCTTTAAGAGTGAAAATCATTATACATAATGCTATTCGTCTTTTGCTTCATACAAAAAATTCTAAATGCATCTCTTCTTGGAACACTGGTCTGATTCTGGGTTGCTATTCCTTTTCAGACTGGTACCGCTAAAGAAATTCAAGTTACTGAGATAACTGGGAAATGGGGATAAACTTAGGAAAACTGTGACTCAACCTGACAATCTCATAGAAACGTCAAACTGACCACAAACCATATCACTGACAGCTCCCCAGCCCCAAACTCAGTTTGGTAAAAGTTAAAGACATGTGGATGGTTTATATAACTTATATGGACAAAGGGTACTTTATATTATGTCAATGCCCCTTCCATAGCAGCCTGTCTATCATTGCAACCATTTGGAGAAATCATCTCAGCTAAGGAAAACCATAGAGACATGGAGGTGGTTTATATTACTCATAGTGGCGTGGGAAACTTTGTATGATGTCACAGAACTCAAAATTTTACCTTGGCAACCATTCCTAAATTGCACTTTCTACATCGAAGTTTCAAAATTATTTTCTGCTAATCAACTATGGGAAACAATTGTACCAGAATTTGACGAGGGTTTCTGACACATTTTATAACTGTATTTAAAATTTTTTGATGCATATTTTATTTCTTATAAAGTATCTGAATTGTAAGTTTGCTAGAGGTTTTTGCTTTAGAAATCAGAAGTCCACATGGCTACATATTTTCTCTTGCCACATATGCTGTTTTTGGGTGGCTTTCACTTCCTTCCGCACAGACGAAACAAGCCC
Source organism: Danionella cerebrum (assembly GCA_007224835.1). NCBI lineage: Eukaryota > Metazoa > Chordata > Actinopteri > Cypriniformes > Danionidae > Danionella > Danionella cerebrum. The sequence goes on from SRMA01026984.1 coordinate 481,304, forward strand.
AGGCTATTCATATTAGTTCATATTATATTGATAAAAAAGACAAAACACTGAAGATGTGTCTATTGACCGGCACCACCATAATAGACATCTGATCAAATGGTGGATTGGTACGAATACATTTATGACTTTTTAATAGCTTTGACAGTAAATCATGTTGTTGCATATTTATAAAAACAAAATTTGAAAAAAAAAAAAAATGACAAGACCTTGAAATTAGACCTAAAGTTAATCTTATTTTGTGGGTAATGTTTTTTGTTGTTGTAGTTTTGCTATTTGTCTTTGGAATGCTACTTATTGTATACATAATACATGAACAAAGAGAAAAAATGGTCAAAAGTGTTGGTTATTTTAATCGAAACAGGATTCTGTACTAATCTCAGATTTTTTTTTCTGGTACTTTAACTTTTCTCATTGTAAAATTTGCAAGTATGAAGGTGCAGGAAATAAATCATAATTTAAGGATAATAAAATGTCTATGAAGGTGACCCCATAGAGAAACTCTCCAGCCATCAACCTCAATTAAAACTGAAGAAAACGGTTTTTAAAACAAACATACAGAAGAAAATACTCATTTAACTTTTTAAAAGAACCAAAGACTGAGACTGACCGCATCCAATTTTGATGGGACAACCAGAGGGCTTTGTTCATGTTTTTTGCCTTGGGTCAGTGAAGTAAAGGCCAGTATGACCTGTTACTGCCCAGGGTTTCATCAAACTTCTGACCTGAAGCTTTGCTCCTGACACACCCACTCACACACTCTGACTAAACACAAACCAGTAAGTTCATGGGCCAAGTGTGTGTTAATGCCCAAGTGATTTTAATTCCAAAGAATCTTCAGACCTGTAAAGGTCCTACCTTTAGTCACAGCCAATGCTAAACCTTTTAGTAGATGCTGAAGTGAAATGTGTGAAAGGAATGCATGTTAACTAGATTTCAGGTTGCAAATTTAGACATACCTATTCAAAAAAGAGAGACATGAAACAGAGACATGAAATCGTCAGACGGTTACCGAGTTACATAAGCAATGAATGAATATCAAACACTCTGAGAGATAAAAAGCTGGCCCTTGAGAATACACCTGTCCTGTGTTTGCTTTCTCCTCACAGACTCCCACAGAGTGTCAGATGATAGCTCTACTTTGACAAGAGTCCTCAAACACTGTGCAACCAATGCGTTCTACCTCACACACGCACACACACACACACCGCACAGATAAGGACATAAGGATATTTTTCAAAAATTGAAACAAACTTTACTTTTTTTTCAGGAACAGAGAAAGCAGAGTCAAAGAAAAGAGCTGTTTGACCACCTAAACTTTTCCCCACAAACAAAGCAATGATCTAAGAATGAATATATTGGCAGCTTTATATCAAAAATGGCATTATAATAAAAATTGATAGCTAAAAGTTGTAGCCAAGTAATTTAAGCCCTCGGTCAATCAACAAGTGTGGCTTGCATGTGTCCAGTTCCACAATTAGTGGCCAGTGTTCATTTCCCTCCCTGCTCTCTTTCTCCAACTTTGCTTCCTGTCTCACTACAACTGCCCTATGATGTTGAACTTAAGTAAGTCTTAATAAAAATTTAAAAAATGGTCATAAAATTGTAGCTGTATTGTTGCATCAGCAAGGAAAGGGGCAAGCAATGTTTAGTTCCTCAGTTCACTGCCCTTTTAATTACATGAAGAGAATCGAGTGAGACAAAAACCCTTGTAATCTGGTGGCCAACTACAACAAACATCTCACCCCTGTCACTGCCAACAAATTCCAGTGACCATCCAAATTTTCGATCCAAAGTATTATGCACCTCGATCAAAAACAATGGGCCGCAATGTGAGCTCATACATCTGACCGAAAGAGTGGTGCCAATGAAAAAGCACAAATCCTCTCTTTTCTCCACATTTTTGTCAGACAGCTCCCTGTGATCAGCCACCAACAGAATAAACCGCTCAAGATCCAGGATTTTTTTAATGAGTTCTTTGGATTCATCTCTGTTGTCGTCTTCTTCAGAGTACATCTGTTGTACCGCCATCTTTGGGCTGGGAGCATCAATATTCAAGAGTTCAAATAGTAGGTGTAGTAGGAGAAAATAGTCTACTCAAAGAGTTCCAACAAGGTGAAATCAAAGAAGGCAGAAAAAGCATTTATTATTATTAGATGTGAAAATAAAAGCAGAATACAGAATTTAAAGACTGTGGATTGCAATTCTCTATTCATTTCTGCCCAGTGCATCTCCAACTCCAGTCAGAGTTTCTCTTGTTTTGCACAGCCAATCTGAAAAATGACACAAGCCCTTTCTAACTTTCCCATTTACAGCCCAAAACAAAAGCCACGCCGCTCAAGCTGCGTGGCAAATATGAATGCCATTCAGCCACAAAGAAATCGTACAACTTTCTGCCTCCTACCATTTCCCCCTGAATAATAAAAAGCGAACACACTTAGAAGAAGGCCATCTCTCCTTTCTTCCTCTCCTCTTCTCTCTTTAGGCCTTTTATTCCTGTCCGGAAGAAAGACGGCAGTACATTACATACAAAGCCCATAATTCACAGGGACATTTTTATTGACAGGAATAATACATATCATACTGTTTGTGTGCCCCTGTCATTCAGGTCAATTTATTCTGGAAGTAAAGGAAGGCAGCTGGGGCCTATCCACCCACAGTCTGGCCTCTACTTCTTTCTAACAAGCAGGGCAGTAGAAGAGGGGTGTATGAGGTATTGGAGGATGGCGGAGAAACCCCAGGGGGTCCGAGGAGAGCACTGTTACCCAGGGGGGCATGTTGCTTTTGTGCTGTCCCTCAGTGGCAGCGCTGCCAGTGTCACCAGGATCACATCACATGTCATTCGCTGAAGTTTGCAGACTGGGAGCCACATGGAGCCCATCAGGTTCCTGTGATATCCACGCAGTAAGCCCTCTACTTTGTAGCGCAGCAGCCATTCATGGCCCGGACATTAACAGGGCTTTTGCATGCCTGTCACACTTAAGATTGTGCAGGCGTTCAAAGGATTTCAAAAGGGTTTTCTTCTTGCACTTTCTTTTCTCGCTCATTCATAAGGAAAGTAAATCATAGTCATAAAGAGGTTTTGATTGCCATAGGTTCTCTTGTCTTTTCTGTCACTTATGCAGGGATCTTGACTAAAGACGCACTACCACCCTGATTGATAACTATATTAGGATCCAAACATATGCCCTCCATTGCATTTTATGTAAACAACAAACATTGACAAATATTAGGATTACATCAAAACACTTGACAACCGATCAATGACACCGTATCTGTGACAAATCCATTGCACTTATGGGGGTTCTCCTTGCCATCCTACTGTAAAGTGTGACTATAAACTGGTAAAAGCTCAGACTGTTTTTTATTAAATCATTCTGAAAATATTTCAGTTTAATCTTGACAAAAATTGAATTAAGAGCATGCTGTACAAATTCTCACTTTTCTAAATTCATCCCTAAGCACAGCAGTGGCAAACACTGCTCATGTGCGGTACTGTGCAAAAGTTGAAAGACCTCAAATCACCAAAATAGTGGTGTCAGTTTGCTTTCAAACCATCTTTAGTTCTTCCTGGTGCCTGCTGTTTTTTAAGGAACTAGGCTGGTTCTAAAAGCTTTCTCAAATCCTTTGTGCAACCCCAGAAACAGACAGTGATATAGAGATCAGGGCTCTTTTTTAGCTATGCTATCACTTCCAGTACTTTGTGGGGTTTTTTTTCACTGAACACAGTTCTAACATTATTTGGCTGTGTGTTTGGGGCGTTGTCCTACTGCAAAGTAAATGTAGGGCCAATCATTAGCTTCCCTGGTGGTTTTGCATGGTTGATGGGTAACTGCATGTATTTCTTATCATTGATTGAGAACATCATTAATATTGACCAAGTCTCTAACTCAGTTTGCAAAAATGGAGCCCCATAAGTTCAAGGAACCTCCACCATGCTTCACTTACCTACTCATTACTGTGAACAAACTGCCAACTTATTCTCCACTCAGGGGTATGGATTTTTTTATACGACTGTTCCGAGAAGACCACCTTTGGCCAGACTTCCCTGGACAATAGATGGGTGAACCTGGATCCCACTGGTTTCTGACATTTCTAAGCTAATTGCACTGCTTACTTCCATCGCCAACCACTTCATCTACTATACTCAACATTGCCCCTTTCTTTGTGCTTTTCCAAAAGAGCTTGACTAGCACATCTTGAAACCCTAGTCTGCTTTAAAATGTTTGTCTGGGAGAGACCTTGTTGATGCATTATAACAACCTTGTGTCTTGTTGCTTTGCTTAATCTTGCCATGACAATAAACTTTTTCTCAACTTCACCTTGGTTGCTGAGTTTGGCTGTTCTTCAACTAGTCTAAGGTTCCTACTTAGCTGCGTCTGTTTCAGTTAATCACTATGTTTAAACCTATGCAGCACCTTTAAATGGTGCATCATTCACCTGACTATAATCCTACAAAATCTCTGCCTTTTTTCAAGTGTACCTATAATGATGCAAAATTTTTAGGGTCACTCACTAAAATGTACAAAAATAAACTTAAAAAATATCCATAAATAAAATCATTGTTTATGTTTCTGAACGCATTTTTGTTCCCACTTTTACACATCTTTTTTATACCTCAAATCATGTTAGTTGTACAGTAGTCGTGTGGAAGTGATGTACACAATAAAATGAAAATGTTTCCTGACTAGGTCTAAGGATTCAGAAATTTTACTCCTTAAAAAGGTTGCTGACCATATCAGTGACCGGGTGGTGTATGAAACTGCAATGTGTTCACTCCATCCTTCCATCTCTTGTCATTTTCTGCACTTGTGCATGTGAGAAGAAGAAGATATCCAAAAGTCCATCTGACAGGCCACAAGCTTTACCTCTGGCTCCACCATCAGCTTCAGGAGCAGAACTACAGGTGATTAGACATGCACCTCTGTCCTGTGGGCGTGAGAGTTCTCATTAGCACAATGAACAAAGCTCCTGCTAGGCCGGGCTGGACTCATTTGTTACACTTTGAGTGGCAGGTTTTGTGTAGCTGCTTTCGCAGCCATCTGCCTACACAAGCAGACGTTGTGGTTGGTCAGAGCGCAGACACTGAGGGTGAGAGATAGCTCTCACAGGCAGAGTGAGAGGACCAGCCTATTTAAAAAGGTCAATGACAGGCACCTCACTATTAGCACCTGATAGCTCATTCATGCTGCAAGTAAACCCTGCACACAAGGCCATGAAGCTGAGTAATTGATTTCAATTTTCTGGACAGAACCTGCTTATAAGTGTATTGCCATGAGTCTGGGCCACTCCCAAGTGCACTTCATGCCTTAAGAGCAGGCAACTAAACAATAATTACTATCCAGCTGGTCAACAGCAACAGTGCTCCATGACATTTAGGTGCTCTAGAGTCAAGGTGACAACAACAAAAAAATGATAACATAAAATATTTGTATATAGAAAGGAAACTCTTGGCATTTTTTCTTCACTCTTTATATATTTATAAAAATCTATTTTTATATATTTATGTCCCTTAACATTAAATATCACCAAGTTTACAGTGTATAATTACTTTAAAACATAATAAACGGTTGTTACTGTGGGTGATAACATATCACAATACAAAATTGTCACAATACGTATCATGGATATATATATATATATATATATATATATATATATATATATATAGATAGATAGATAGATAGATAGATAGATAGATAGATAGATAGATAGATAGATAGATAGGTAGATAGAAAGGTAGATAGATAGATAGATAGATAGATAGATAGATAGATAGATAGATAGATAGATAGATAGATAGATAGATAGATAGATAGATAGATAGATAGATAGATAGATAGATAGATATTCAAAACATGCCTTAGCTGAGAAATTTTTCCTCTTCGAGCACTAAAGGCTGGAAGAGTCTTCCTCCTCAAGCGCTCTTCTTCTCCTGCACAAAGCCACCATATGCCCTCTCAGCAGGACACCAGACAACCCACAGAGAGGCATTCAAAGCTAAACTTCCAGACTCCCAAACTATTAAAGTGAAAATGCAGAAGCATGAATGAATACACTTCATCTAACGGAATGCACAGAGGGAGTATCATCTTGTTTGCCGTGCAGTGTATTATAATCAAAAGTCTATACTTGCTTTTCAAGCATTTATTCTATAGTTGTGTAATCAGACGATGATTGTTTTGGACTATCCACATTTTTCAAAACCTAAAATATGTTGCATAAATTAGATTCAATGTAGCATTAGTAAAACCCTCACGAGCAGCTGAATGAAGATCTTCATGAGCTTTTTTTAATCAGCTTAATCGACCTTAAATCTACCAGACCGCTGACTGATGTCAGATATCTATGTAACAGGCCTATAATATGTAATGCAGTATTTTATGCAAAAACCATCTCACTTTGAGAAGTTATTTAATACAACCCTGTTAATATTTCAGTAATTATAAGTGTTTGGTCATTCATGAAAAGAAGCTATAAGTGTTAAGGGGTTGTACTTTTTCATTATTTACTTAATCAACATTGTTAAAAAAAATGGAGCTAATAATCTAAGCTGATATTTTTTGGCCATTTTTTTTTTCAATTCTTCTAGTTAATTGCATCACACATCTTAATGTGAAAATGTGGTGTATTTTAATATGTGTATTTGTGACACAGGACTCACCCCTCAGTCTTGTGCAAGGCACATTTTTCAAAGTGGCCAAGATCAATAAAATATTAATTTACATTTTTGCTTTATTTCATCTAGATGTTATTTGAGAGTCTTCAACATTGTTTTGTCTTTTTATTTAATTTTTAATGCATATGATATCATTTTAAACGTGTTTTAAACATGTACAGGAACAGAAATTGGATATATTGGTTATATACGTATGTACATATATCCCACACTGGTCAACCCTAAAAAAACATACAGTATTAGAACAAGAAAATGATGGTCTGTAAAAAAGAAAACCAGATTTCATAAATATAAAAATGGGTACTGCTTGAAAAGACTACCCATATGTCAGTTATCTATTTCCAGAACAGTTTTAAGTACTTTTTGAGTTTACAGTGCACATATTTCACTAAACTTAACAAAAAGATTTAGATAATGTTGACTTCTGTTTTTTTTTTTTTTTTTT
>SRMA01026985.1:0-61149 GCA_007224835.1 Danionella cerebrum
AAAAAAATGTCCTTCTATTTTCGTTATCTGGGTGAAAGATGTGGTACTTTCTAGATAGATTACCAGTCCATGACACCCTCACATTCACACTTAAAAAGACATTACTATTAAGAGATTTTGGGAGAAACCTGGAGTACCGGAAGAAGCACAGGAAGAACATCCAAACTCCACTCATGATGGCCCCCAACTGGACTTGATCTGGCAACCTTCTAATTGAGAGGCAGCACTGTGCTGATATACATGGAGACACATACCTTTAAAAAACATAAAAGGTTCTCACATTTGTCTCTTAAATGAATCAATAAATGCATTACTTTGTACATTTTTAAACATTTAAATGTGTCAGACACGAGGCTGTATTGTGTTAATGTTATTAGGTCTAAAAAATTGAGCAACTTTCAAAAATGCTGTGTTTTATAAAGAGGTTCATCTCATGAGCAAATCCACTGCGAAACGTTACTGTTATATGGCCAACAATGGCACATTTTTCATGTAAAACTAGCAATTTTTTCAGACGTGCGTATTTGTTACATGAAAACTTAAATTATAATTTTCATAATTTTAAAATCTTTGTAAATGACAAAAAATTACTTTATTTGTGCTTGCTATGGCAGCTATCTTTGGCGAACAACCAATTATTCTGGCATCAGCAGTGTATGCTGGAAAATCTGCTTCAAACACTGGTTGGTTGAGAGACACTTTATAACGTTATAGCTATTGGTACAAAAGAGCATCACAATCAGTCTTGTTGCCAATCGTAGACTCTTGTAATGCTACTACATGTAAATGAATACTCATTCAAATTTTTTATATGTCAACGTTAGCCATGTTTCCATCAAAAAATGCTAATTAAATTTATGTGCAAAACTGGAATATCCCATATTTGTGAATAAAGCACCGTTTCCATTCAAATGAGTCCAAGAGAACAACATCAACATTTTTGGATAAAAAGGAAGTTGTTGCGTTAGAAGGCCTTTTTCCGTATAAAATAACATACTTGCGTCATAGAACTCATAGAAGAAACGCAACATGCCATCTTGCTTTTGGAGGCGGGAAACTGCTCCATGGCAACGCAGACGGTAAAGACAGTTCTCGGATAATCCCGAACCACTTTAATGATAGAGTTGGTTGAGGAATTTTTGAATGACCAAAACAACATTTGAGATGTGAAATGGTATCAGTCCATTAATGCCACTCCATCGCGTCCCAGTTCCGACAGAAAAAACATACTGCAATTACATTGGGATTTATTCCATAAATGCATTTCCATCGAAGTTTATGCACATTTTTTCTTACCGGATAAAAGTTTGTGCTAATTTTTGCATGGGTATATTCAAAACCTATGCGCATCTTGCTGTTTCCATCGACCTTTTTCATGGAATATTCCAAAATGCGTCTAAAAATAGGAGGATGTAAACACAGCTATTGTAAACATCGTAACCGTTGAAGAGTTAAACGCATCAATGAACAATGTTTAATTATCGTTTGATGTCTATATTTAAGATGGAGTACTTTTAAATTACGACTTGTACAATACGGAAAAAAAACGATTGCTTAAAAAAAAGAAAACGTAGGATGTGCTACGATGCTGAAGGTGAGGACACACAGGTTTAATGTTCCAGCTCACAGGAAACACATTTATTGCTGACAGAAGGATATTCTTCAGTGCTGATGTCATCATCAGCAGCAAGTCTGGCGCTGTTTCCTTCGATATATATATATATATAATACAACTCAAAAGAAAATGTGCAAATTCACCTTAAACAGCTGACTCCAGAGATTCATGCAGAGACACTGGAGACAGAAACATGGACGCGATCCTTCGTTCACTGAGCTCCACCTTGAGGACCAATAGCTATTGCACTTCTTCATCAGAAAGTCAACGACATCATCACCTGCACTGGAAACTCTCAAATATTCCCTTGATATGAAAACTCTTTGTACCGCTCCAAACTCTGGATCTGGACTGGTTTGGAGTAGGATGACATTTTTGTGGGTATCAAGTAACATGCTTGACAATACAAAAATAAATGAAGCATCATGATGTAAGAGCCAACAAAGGAATCAATTAAAGGAACAAACTTATAAAACACTCCCGCGCTTGTGTGCCACCATTAAAATGGATAAATATCATCACGTCCTCTCGATACTCCGAAGGAAAGTAAAGCAATGTTGAACGATAAACAGACACATGATAAAAACTAGCATCAGATGAACAAACAAAGAAAAGTGGAGGATAAAAGAGTCACAGGAGATTTGTTAGCGTGTGCCGTTCTGAAGGGAGCTGGTGGTTTTTTGTTTCAATCTCTTCAAGAGTCCAATGTTGATGGTAAACCAAACCGTGAGTATGCAGGCGCTGCGGAGGAAATAATCCAAACTCAGTGCTCCCATCTGAGTTAGGAATAGATAGTTATGACCTCCCGGCCCCCGCCTCGCACAAGCAGGACCCGATTGAGACCCTCCATCATCACCTCCAGGAACTCCATGTCTGAGACATTGCAGTCAAGAATAACACACTGAAAAAAACAGAAAAACTACGAAAAAATGTAAGCTACAAATCTAAATTTTCTTATTTTAGGAAGTATTATTTAGTTTACGTTTTAGGGAATCGATTATTTGACTTATCTTGTGAAAATATGAAAAATTTTCTTGAGAAAAAACATATTCTGATCATTTGTTTGCTTGAATTAAGAAACTTTGTAAAAACCTAAAACTAGAATCTTAAAACGAGAAGCTTTAATTTAGAAGGCAATGTTCAGTTTGGATAAAAACACTCCTCTCAGAACGAGGAACAAAATCGCTTAGATATAGTTAAAATCTTCTTTAATCAAGCCAAAAATCTGACAATGTGTAAAGAAAATTGAACTTGGCAAGAATTCTTGAAAGAAGAATAAAATGGTTGCGTAAAAGAATCTTTAAACACGGAAGTAATTTAAGATTAAAGTTCCTGTGTATTTAAAAATTTAGCAAAATGTCCCTGTTTTAAAGTTTTTTATTCAATTTGTTAATTTACTACAGTCAAACAAGTTCTTTAAAGCAGGGTTTTCTGGATTTCAAGGCCATTGTAAAGACTATTTTTAAGCAGAAATGTCCTTGTTTCAATACTTTTATCCCTAAAAAAGTAGTTTTATTAATAAATTATGTCGTTTTAAGACCATATTTCGTGTCACTAGGAACTAAGCACAATCTCTGTTTTGTGCTGTTTTTCCAACAACAGTTCCTATAAAATTGTCATATAAACTCTCAGTTGAGGCCAGTGGTGTAGTGGACAATGCACTCGACACATGCTATGTTTTTTCCTAAAATATTAGTAAAAATTTCTATTTAATGGTCGTATTGTTACTGACTTAATTAAAGGATAATATATATACACACACTTGTTTTCCGATTTTTTTTTCCAAAACAATTTTTTTAACCTTTTCCAAAGATAGTCGCCTCATTTGCAGATTGTTTTGCTCGATCTAGGAAAAATCTGTGCAGTTCGTGTTCAAGGATACAGTTCTCATCGCCGCCTCGGTTTTTGGGAGGTCCAGGCATGTTGAGAAGCACCAGTTGTGCCCCCTGAGACTTATTGACCACCACCTCATTCAGCTTGACGGCTGTGTGCATGCAGCGCACGTTACACTGGTTCCTGTTCCCCAAACAAAAGGAATTAAACATGAGAACAAAACATTATCAAATCAGATCCCCTGATTTCTATGAAAATATCATTTTATTGTCAAATGGGCCAAGAACTGAGATTACAAAGAGGAGCAAATAAGTTTGATGATGCAGTGCCAATTTTTCAAGTTTCATAAAGAATAGTACGACTCAACAGTGACCTTGTAGGATTTAATCGCCTAGCAACCAGCAAGAATTCTGGCTTTTTAGTTTGTCTTGTCATTATTTAGTCTCTCCGCCTCGAGCAAGAGCTTTCTGAGGACACCAGGGACAAAATTGTAGACCATCATTCTCACCTCACAACATTGGCAGAAGTTGTATCAATTGCTTCTCTTGGTCCAGACAAAATTAAACAAACTAGAGGTGTGAAGGCACCCTTTGAGACACACCCTTTTGTGAACACAATCCCTAATGTGAAGCATGGAGGCGGAAACATTATCTTTTTGACATTTTTCTGCAAAGGAGACTAATCGGCTCCACCATCATAAGAGAAATGTGGATTAAACCACGTGAAGTATGGGTGTGGAGGCAACCTCTTTAAAGGAGTTATATTGGAAAAAGGACAGGATGACTATCACATATTAGTGAAGAATTGATTGGGCCGTATATTTTGAGATTTTGAGATAAGGTAAGAGCATTGACAATGGGTCACGGCTGGATCTTTCAGAATGACACGACAATTAAGGAGAGGCCCTGTAAGAAGCATTTCAAGGTCCTGGAGTGGCAAATCCAGTCTCCAAAACCTGAAACAAATAGAAAATCTTCGGAGGTGCTGAAACTGTGTTGCCCAGTGACCGCTTTGAAACCTCAAAGATCAGGACTTGTCTGGGGGACTTGTTGGAGCTGAAATGTTATTGGAAACTCCTGACTTCTCCACGTTTCTATAGCATTTTTTTTAATTCATCCAAGAAAATGGAAATTCATTATCTAACAATTCTAAAAATGTGACTTTCTGCATTTCTTTTTGATTCAGTCTTATGAAACAATTTCTCACCATTTTTGTAGATTGCAAACAAAATATACAAGTGTATTAACAATGGCTGTAAGAATTCTCAGTTTCATTAAGCCTTCCATAAATTACCAGACTGTATGGTAGTTTTATTCATATCTCTGTGACTAAAATCATTTAAAAAATGGCCTGAAATAACTTAGTGGAAAGTTCCATTTTTGCACTAAGCAACAATGAAAAAATGTACAATTTCCTGGACGATGTGTCATTTAATAAATAACATAAACTTTAATCTGTGCAAGCTTTGCAAAGCTCTGGAAAGCATTATATTTAATGAGATTTTTTCTGTAGAGATGAGGTTAGTGAGCACAGCACGGGGGTCAAACATGCGCAGCATACGCTCATGCCTTTAATAAAGCAAACACTTGACACACAAAGAACATACAACACACCGGAAAGAACACTTGAGCTCCACAGCGCCACCTGCTGACTTGCAGTGAACTACAACCTTTGGTGTACAGTCGTTAAATGTGAATGAACGCTCCAATTGATGCTAATGCTAATAATAAAAGTGGAACCCACTACAATTATCAATTAATCTGTAGAATAAATCCAATGATTAATAGTAAATATTGTGGCCAGCACAGGTTAAGGAGAGGCACAGTTGTTCTTACCACTTGCAAACACGGAGAGTGAATTGCAGTGATGGTTGCGAGACAGTTCTCGGGTAGAAACACACGCTCACACACACTATGCTTGAGTAAAATGCAGTGCACCGGAGACAGCTTATAAACACAGACAAACAGACAAATGAACAGACAGACAGGCAGCGATTTTGAGAAATGTGACTTACAGGCTCTCCCATTCGCTAGAAGGAGAACAGGACAGAACAACAGAAACGGCGTAAACACTCACAGTGAGAAAGCAAACCTTGAAATCTTGCAAAAACATTTCTGTTCAGATCAGGAACTGCTACATTAGAAAGGCAACATTAGAAAGCGTGTATCCTAACTTCATGGGTGTTCAGGAAAATGTAAAAGAAATTTTCTATTGAGTGATGTCTAGATATTATGCTTAGAGAGTGTTTTTTGTTTATTAGATTAATTTACATTTTGATGTAACGCAAACGTGATTTTCATTACGAATGTACAGTTGTGCTCGTAAGTTTACATGCTCTGGCAAATTTTCAGATTTCCTGACCATTTTTTTAAAATATGATTGAAAACACGAAAGCATTTTTGCCACTCATAGTTAGTGGTTGGGTGAAGTCGTTTATTGTTAAATAACCGAGTATACACTTTCAAAAATAATAAAAAAAGAGAACCAAAGGATCTGTGGGAAAAGGTAGTTGAGGGATATAGAAAAGGGATATAGAAGATATCCAAGGAACTGGGAATTCCATACAGCAGTGTTCATTGTCTGATTAAGAAGCTGAAACATTTCTGCTACAACTGCCAGAAAAATTGTAAAGGATGTAAAGAAAACCCCACAAATAACTTCACCTGAAATAAAAGGCTCTCAGAAAAAATGTGGCGTGGCTGTTTCAAGGAGCACAGTATGGAGACACTTGGTTGAAAAGTTGGTTGCATGGTCGAGTTGCCAGAAGAAAGCCAACGCTACACAGCCATAGACTTCTGGAACAAAGTTATTTGGAACAATGAGCAACTTTTTGGCCACAAACATAAATGCCACATTTAGAGAGGAGTCAACAAAAATGGAACACCATCCCCACTGTGAAACATGGAGATGTTTTGGGGATGTGTGAGCTCCTAAGGCATGAGAAACTTGGTCAAAATCAATGTAAGGAAAAATGCAGCATGATTTCAAAGGATACTGGAGGAATATTTGCACTTATCACCCCAGAAGCTGTGTTATTGGACATTACAACATGACACCGATCCAAAACACAAGGCCAAGTCCAATTGTCATTGGTTCCACCAAAACCAAGTGAAGGTTCTAGAGCGGCCATCTCAGTCTCCTGATCTTAACATCATTGAACCACTCAAACGTGCAGTTCATGCAAAACAGCCCAAGAATTTACAAGAGTTTGATGTTTTTTGCCAAGAAGAATGTGACGCTTTACTAAAAGAAAAGATAAAGAACCTCATGGACAACTACCTCAAGAGACTTCAGGCTGTCATAAAAGTTAAAGAGAGGAATACAAAAATATTAGGAGCTTTTGATCAGAGTAATTTGCAATTTTTCTTTTGTCGTAAGGATCACAAGTGGTTTGACAATAAATGGCTTCACCCAACAACTAACTTTGAGTGGAGAAAACAAAGGTTTTTTGGTTATCACTCATATTTTCTGAAAAATGGCCAAGAAATCAAACATTTTTTTCAATTCCCACTGAAATGAATGAGTGCATGGATGGCTGAAATGTAGAGCAAATCTTTCCTCCAGAAAGTATTTATGTTATGTGTCAGTTCTTGTTAAATGTTTTGTAATGAATGTTGTTAGTGTGTAAATATTCTCTTGCATTGTTTCATTTCAGGCATTCATACTCATAGTAGTTTATAGCTGTGAGTGGAGCAATAACCAATGAGATCTTTCGTAAGACACAAACACACTGTGCAAAGTCTCCTGATGAGACAGAAATGAACACAGAGACAGAAACACATGATAATGACACACTCGTGCATTTCACATAAAAAAACCATAACCCAGCATCCACCATGCAGAGAGAGGCAGCGTCTCCATCCACTCCCTCCTTCACAGTTCAGTCAGAACACTCTTCAGGGTGTCATGTGTTTGAAACGCTTCAGAATGAACCAGTGGCTGAGACTTTCAATGAGTTTCAGTCATGGAAAAATAAATCATATGAAGCAAATAAACTGAATATTTTAGAACAGAGCACAGCTTTGAGTCTGGTCATAAATAAAGCGAGCAAGTATCCCTGAGTGCTTCACACTTGTCACGATTGGTTGGTTGTCACGATCAGATGGTGCAAGTGTGAATGTGAATGAAACAAGGAAAGATTGGTCTTGGTCCACTTCCAAACGAAATCTAATGACGAATTCGAATTAAACCATATGACCTAGGGGTTTCTTAGGCTAGCTTTAGCACTTTACTTGAGCGGCACATTGAGACGCAGCCCCTTTAAACACATGTAGTGCTCTGGGTTTAATGCTTTCCTTTAAATTGACATTTTAAACCCTGTGTGACTCACGGCTTCATGTTGAACAGGTCCCTGACCGCCACGCTGGCACTGGGCTCCCGGCCACGGCTGCGTTCACTGAACAGTTTCTCTTTCGTCCAGGTCATGTGGACTCTCTCCGGTGCGGCGTCACCTTTATCGTTGTGCACTGCATGAGATGCTGTATTTCTGTCGTGGATCAGCTGAGCCTGTACCGCGTTCCCATTATCAAACAAATATGTCAATTACACAACAATGTAATGTTATTAATATTAAATAACACTAAACTACTAACATTATAATCCAGTTCGATTCAAACCAAGACAATGCAACCACAGTTCAGATGATGGAATTAATGTTGGATTATAGCTACATGCAACTAAATTTCACCATTACACCATGCACGTGTACCATTCAGGGATTGAAATGAAATGTGTTTCTATTTCTAAATTGAAGGTCACAAGATCACAGAGGGCACATGCAAGATGGGAAGAGGATCACTCCTTCAAAGCCCAGCGTATACTTCCCTTAATGCTTCATTCTGATTGTAGCTTTCAATGTTAAACTTAGCATGAATCTTAAGTTTCTCTTAATTATTTGCTTTCTTTGTCACTAGAGGGCAGCACTGACTTAACTAATAGTTAAGCTAAAACGTAAAAGAAGAGAATTTTGCAATAAATCCTTGCTGCAACCAAGACTGCATTACATTTTAGTAGGTACTACATCTGAATCAGACTGAACTTAAAGACTGTCAAAATAGTCAAGTCGGGGCACGGCAAGGGGTCGGTGAGCAGTAGATCTGAGATCACCGCAACTGAGTCGGCAAGTGGGATGACACCTGGCCAGGTCATTGTTGGACCCCCTACTGGTCCCTGTGGAGTATGATAGGAGACATTCTTCCAGTTTGGAAGATCAAAGGGTTGTGGGGACATTAACTCTTTAAGGAGGGGATTGTGTAACAACTGACTCCCTTGGCTCCCATTGGACAGGTTAAGTGATCTGGACATTAGGTTTGTGTTGGATTAGGGGTACGATACAGTGGACGGTGTCGGAGTGCGCGGGTTGGAATCACTGGCTGTGATCCCACATCTTATTTATTTATTCTGATTTGCATATGGACAATCCATTACTTTGCACAACTTTCTGTAGTGCACTGGTTGGCGCTACTGTTTTTTGTTCCTTGTCTTGTCCTGTCTTTCTCTTTTGCACTAAATGTTGCACAAGTGCACTTCGATAGCTTAGTTTAACGATAATTTAATGATAATTCTGTGCTGTAATGTCTATTATGTTGTTTGATGTAGCACCTTGGTCCTGGGGAAACATTTCGTTTCACTGTGTACTGCACTGTATATGGTTGAAATGACAATAAAAGCATACTTACTTACTACTTACTTACTTATCTGCTCAATAAAAGCTGTAAAATGATCTTGTTGTCATGTGTCTTTGTTAAGACAGGTTGGACCCTGATCCAGTGGGTCAGAACCCAAGGTTTCCTATGTCCCAAAAGTCTCCTGTCCACTTAAGTTCATAGCGAAACTTTCAAGATGTATTTGCCCTAATAACAGTACAAAACTTATGTGGACTTTTCCCATCTGGAGGGAGAATCGCTTGGATTTTCCTTCACTAGTCAAGTTGAATAGAAGAATATATTAGTAAATTAACTAATAATCAATCAATTGATTAACCCTCAATTTAGCCAGAGGTTTTGAAATTACTTGTGCTTATAAAAATATGAAACGTTCTCTAAACCCATTCTAACAACACTCAACAGAACACTGAAGTATACACCGGGCTTTGTATCCACAGAGTCAGTGTGTGCTAATGCTAACACCGATGCTAATGCTAACTCTGTGGCTAGTGTTTCTCCAAACTCTCTCGGTGATCACTACCTGGTCTGTTCTCTCATCCTCTATCTGAGTGTTTGAGCTGTGGTCGCCGCTCTGGTTCTTCCTGCGAATGGAGCTTCGAGACTCATCCGTGATGCTCTGAATCTGATCAGAGCATGTGATAGTGTTTCCCAAGAGAGCGACAGAAAACCAGAGAGGACCAAACATCACAAAACGTAACCCAGAATGATCCAAGAGGTGCATAAAATGTACACCAGCATAGTTTTACTTCAGTTGGAACAATGCAAGTGCTGTATGATGGTGACCATGAGATATTTTAAAGCTGCAAAACAAATACAATTAAATCTGCAAGCAGAAATCAAAGGATTCTAGCTTCTCAGGGTCAATCAACTTTTGGTTGTCAGCCTGTTACAGTATGCACTAAAAACAATCCTTATTTCATACTAGACTGCATAAAATTTTAGAAACATAACAGCAAAATAACGTGAAAACCATAATGTCGTAACCGCTAGATGGAGTTATTTTGGAGTCAAATTTCCTGAAAAAAGGACATTATCGATGTTAACTGATTGATTACCTGAGGCCACCTGGTGGTGCTGTAACTGGATATGGCTATGCAGAAATGTTTAAAATTGCGCTGTATTGTTGTGAATTAAGATTGATCTGAAAATTGAGCGTACACACATGGCAATGTAAAATCCTATAGAAGATAAAACTGATAAAGTGTGGAGGTGAAACGTTGCAATCTCTAAGTGAAGTTCTTAGGGATATAGAGCTTGTTTATTGACTTCCTGTAGAGTTTGGAATTGTCTTCGTACGCTAAATGTGTGTGCAGAATTTCATTCATATATCTCAAACCGTTTCACCGCCACAGGATTCAAATGCACAAGGTGGTGCTATAGAGCCATTTTTCCAAACTTATGGTGATTTTTTAAAGCACATTAAGTCCTTAAAAGTCTGAGGAACGATGGAAAAGAAGAAGAATCCGAGCAGAAACAATAGGTTATTACGTCTATGCTTAAACCCTAATAACAATTTTTTTCAGCAAGTACATAATTCTGCAGCCCAGATTTGCAAACTAACTATAGTGAGATCTCAAATTGAGAGATAGGCATACCCTGAAGATAGTAACCACTAGATAACAGTGATACTAATCTGAAACCAGATGGCTTGTACCCAAACTTTGATGTTGACTTCTATTCTTTAAAATGTGACATATGTCTTATATCCATTTAAAGTCTATGGTAAATTGTTAGCCCCTTCTAGAGCCTGGGGTTCAAATAACTTTGCACATTGCTTTGTATAACTCATGCACAGACTGGTAATTTCCACAAATGTGGTGGGTTTGAGTTACAGACTTACAAAGTTTGACCCCATATTAAGTCAGTGTACAATATTGCGATTTTTCTCACTTGTAATTTTCTCGCAAACCAGTCTGAAAATATAAAGCAACCTGACTCAGACTGGTTAGGATGTCGTGGCTAAGTTTGGTGGCTGTAACAGTCAAGGAAGAAATACGTTTCAATTTTACAGTCTGAAGAAATAACAATATATTGGCTTTTACAAGTCAACATAATAAAAAGCTATAATTGCAGTAGTCAAAACTTTTTGTCAGCAAACAAATACTGTTTAGATTATACTTTATTCATATTAACTCCTTTGTCATACCTCTGTTTGTTATTGTTTAGTTTGGATGTTAATAATGTAGTACGACCAGTAAACTTGAATCAGTTTACAGAAAAATATATAAAAAATATCTTTACCTCTCTCTCCCTCTCTGTTCTGGACAGCTGCATCTGCTTCAGCATCTGCGAACGCTGCTCCATTACCAGAGTCTTCTCGTAGGTAAAGGCTGATATATCACTCTCATGCTGAAACACACAAACATAGACATGTAGCTAGGGGTACGATAGGTACGTCTACCAGAAATAGAACCACATGGATACAGCTTTTAAAACTTGCATGCATACTAATTAAAGCAGCTATACTTTATGTTACAGTTTTACAAAATAATAGGGGTGTAACGGTACGCTAAAATCGTATTCGGTTCGGTACAGTGTCTTGGAGAGTTCGGTTCGGTTCATTCGGTTCGGTACAAAACAATAACAACTTACATATTCTTTATTTTGAAAAGCTGCCAATACACAGTAGAATTCTTGCATAAAATAAATAAAAGTGACACATTTGGGTGATATTTTAAATAAATTGCACTCTTTATTAAGAAAAACACATTTTTTTTAATAAAAAATGAAATACTGCAACTAGTTAGGATAGATAGGATAGATTAACCTATCCACATTTTCTGAAGATAGCACAGATCAGTGACAATATCTCCAGCAGTAGAAAATGTTAGAAGTGTTGCCTGCCCGATCTCCGTGGAACAATGTCGGCATACAACTTTAAATGTATCCACTCGTCTATCCCCGTTATGTATTTTAACAGAGAAGCCAAAGTGTTCCCAAACAGGAGACCGTAGTGAGGTGAGAGGGTCTTCAAGCTCTGGCTTCCCTTTCGCTTTTGATATGATTCCTTTTTCCTACTCGTGCTCGGGCTCGTCACTCAATAGCGTCCGTGCGGAAACTCGCCTAGGAACATTGTTCCGCTGCGCTTAATATCGCGCTAATAATAGATTTATATCATTTAATAAAAATACCGAATACCGAAACGGTACGCAAGTGTACCGAACCGAACAGGCCGTACCGAAACGGTTCAATACATACCGTGAACCGCTACACCACTAAAAACACTGAAATATAGCATTTATTGCTTGTCTCCAGTCTCTGATGCTACACTTCACCATAAAATATAATGATTAAGATTTTAAAAATATCCTTTTTTTTTGCATTGATATGCAAATCCAAAATACAAGGTTTGTTTCAAATACATTTGTTTAGGCAAATATCTATATTTTCTTAGATTAAAAAACATTTTTTAGTCATGTCCCCAGTTTTTTACTCATTCCTGTGTTGCCCTTGCAATAGTTAAGTACAGTGGTGCCCCGAGATACGAATACTTTGAGTTACGAAATGTTCAAGATACGAAAGGGCTTGCTGGAAATGTTTTGCTTCGAGATATGGAAAAAAATTGAGATCCGAACAACCACAAACAGTTCTGCTCTATTATCCGCTTGTTAAGTCTGATGCCACGCTGTGCTTCCGGGTTCTGGCGCTCCATTCTCCCATTGCAAAATGTGCAGAAAGAGCAAAAAGGGGCTAATATGCTTTAAAACACTATGTATAGATTACCAATAATGTACTATAACAAAAGTTAGAGTCAAGGTGTCGTAAAAAAAATAACGTTCATAAAGTGGAAAGTGCTGTTCTGTAGCGGAACTTAGAGAAACCCAGTGATGCGTTCTCAGAAGCTCAGAAGACACTCGGTACTGTCTACCACTGTATTTCTGCAATTGGAAATCTATTTTGAACATAAAAATTTTTTTATTGTCTAGTTACAACAAGCAAATGGAACCCATTCGATGGAATGGATATTTTACAATGCAGGGGTTAGAAATTTTTGTATGCCTATATGTACTATTTGTATATTTTGCCAGGCAGTAACATAATTAAAAAGGCAAGAACAGATGGAAACCAAAAGTGGTTTAAAGTGGTGTCCATGTCATGCTTCCTTGAACAACCTTTCATTAAATATCAGGAACAACTTTTCATTTAACTTTTCATAACTTTTATGAGCATTCATCTGTCTGTTAGCATGCATACAGTATATGATAATAGCAGCTTTATGTGTATCTCTATAAGTTTATTCTCTTATGAAAAACTGCACTCACCATCTCTACAACCTCAACCTCTGCATTGAGCCTGAGGTGATAGAGGAACATCTGCAGATCTTTCTTCATCTGGATACTGTTATCATCCATCTGAGCCACCGTGAAGATGCGCATCTTACACTTCCTCCAAACCTGACACATAAACACACAGTACTCACAAGTTCACCCTTACGTGTAGCTTTGTAGAGAGTTTTTGAAGAGGTGGTGCTGGGGTGCTGTTTCATCTATAAGATTAGTGAGAGTGGGAACTACCCGCTCATGTAATAGGAACTACATATTTTTGTGAACATATCTGTTAATACAGCATATAAATCCACTAAAGCTTTTAAAGTTATTTGGAATCATTGCTTGCAAAGTTTCAGCACAGCGCCCCGTAGTGGTAAGGAGATGGGATGTTCATCTTAAAATTATAATTGTTAGTGTGCAAACCTTCTAATCCGGGGTCAGCATTATATACTACACTGAAAAAAATCATAATATTCGGCTGCCAAACAAAAATTAATTGTGTGAATCAAATACTTTGGAGAATCAGCAGGAAATTGTAATAATATAAATAATTTCACCATTAAATATTTAAAATTTCCATTTTACAGGAAAACACTAATACGTTTTATGGTATTAAAAAAAAGGAATAATAACTTCAGTACTATTAAAGGAAAATAGCAGGTAATAAAAAAAAATAACGGTAGAAACTATAAAATTTTTACAGTGCAGTGATTGGAGGTTTTGCAAAAGAACTGACGATATTTAATCATAAACACTGTTCCAGAATTGCTTGAAAATCATCAAAGTCAGAGGTTCAACAAACTGAAATGTAAATAGTATATATAAAGTTTGGGTAGAGACGGCAGTGGTGGCTTTAGCCTGACCTTGTGCTGTCGGAGCAAGAATGGCAGCAGCATCAGCATCCCTCCGTCATGAACGATCCACCACACGTCGATGGTTCCTTCGCTCAGACGATCCTGCTGAGGGAAAGTGTCCACGTTCTTGGCCACCAGCAGAGCCTGATGAGCCGCTGTGGTCTCCCGCACTGTCTCTGAAAAGACAGACAAGCAGCAGAACTGTTTAAGATTGGCATCCGTGTTATTTATATTATAATCACTATATCAGATGTCAGTTATTTCTAGTTTTCATTTAAATAACCTCCACTCAAAAGTGAATAGATTTCATTGGTTGATAAATGTTTCTAATAGACATCTGATGTAGCTAATTCTAATTAAAATATAAATATATTTTATATTAACTATTCTCCATGCTTTAGCATCACAAACTGGTCTAAATCACTTCACTGCTATCAGAGGAATTTTCTTTTTTATATGTACTAAATATTTCAGTAATAGACATTTAGGCAAATTACATAGACACCCCCCCCCCAGTCCCCTTGCTCTTCAGATTATTTGAAATTACATTTGTTAATCTCTACCTGTGAGTTGTGAATCTCTCACTGCAAATCTCTCTTTGCGCAAAAAGGAGGCTCCCAAAAAAAGACGGTGATGAATGATCAACAGGTGAGAGAGGTGAGATGAATTAATTTAACACATAAATGTTTTGAAATGGCTTTAAAGTTGTTTGCAATCTTGTATTAAATTCAGAGCCTCCTTTTGGTGCCCCTAAGCACGACATGATTGAATGTGAAAAACAGCAGTCCATTGCAGTCTGATTGGTTTACCAGACACTGGGCGGAGCTCACCTATTTGTGGATCTCTAGCTCTCTTGACAGGAGATATCAGTCACAAATGCACAGCGAGAGATTCACAAATGTTGAAGAGAACCACAAATGTAGAGTAACATAACACAAATATAAATTCGAAACAAATTTGTATTAGTGACTCTTGAAAAGATATCTGTGTATTGTGTTTCAATTTTTAAATATATATTTAGGATTCAAGGATTCAAAGTGTTTATTGTCATACATACAGTGAGGAAGGCAAGTTTCCCTGTACAATGAAATTCTTACTTTGCTGTCCACACTGATTGTCAGTGTGCAAAATAGGCAGAATATACCGGTAAATATAAAATAAAAATATGTAAACATTTAAGTTAACTAAACATTTATGGGTTTGTAGATCATAAACTTATTTATTTATCTACCTGGTGATCCACATAAGTCGGAGCTCTTTAGGCCTTAGGTTTGTCTGGGTGATATGTTTTATGGCAAGAAACGGTTTATTAATAGTAAAATTGGTAATGGTTCATTACCGATGAAGTTCCTGCAGGTCAGAGGGTCGCTGGATTGCCTCCAGTTGCTGGGCCAGGCCATCAAGACTGAGTTATGCTTCATTCCCCCAAGCCCGGCTGACTGGATGAGATGAGAGAGTCCATCTCGGAGGTTTGACGACACCACCACATGACAGAAGCCCTTTGTTTTCTCCGCCGACATGGCAGACTTGATGTTCTGCGGATAAAGAAGGAATACTATGCGTTGCTATCCACAATAACTATTGTTTAAATGATTGCATGGCACACATTAAAATAATCTAAAATGTTACTCAACACTAACATAAGGACATATGTGTTGCAAAATGTTCACATGACTGTATTTGGCTTTTGAGGCAAATATACATTTCCTATAAGAGTTGAGAAAAAGTGCATTACGACAATCATAGTTCGTAATAATGAGGGGATTTTCATTCATTGATTTATCTTCTAACCCGCTTACCCTTCCCTTTCAGGGTCACGGCGGTCTGCTGGTGGCTATCTCCAGCACACATCAGGCGAGAGGCGGGGGTACACCCTGGACAGGTCGCCAGTCCATTGCAGAGAGGGGATTACTCTCATGTATGACTTTATTTAATATTTTTCATGTATTTATTTATTTGATACTTGTTGGACACCTTGGTGCTCCATTGTAAAGGACAGTAACAAGCAACATAGATGCAAACAGTGACCTAGCAGCCGTTAGAAAAGATCATAGACTAAAGCTTTAAAAATTGTTAACAATTAACAAAGGGTATAGAGACATGCAAATTTTTGTAAAGATATGTTAATGCATTTGCAAAAAGCAGCATTTTTACAAGTCCAAATGATGGACACCCAACATGGCATATGTAGTGGATAAGTTTTGTCCAGTTCATGAAAGACCAATTTTAGAATTTTAAGACAAATGAAGCCTTAAAACCCAAAAGCCATTTTTAATATCTCCTGACCTCTAGGAGGCACTGTGCTGAAACCTTGCAGGCAACATCAGCTCATCAAATCAAAACAAATATTTCATAATTATTCACTTTTCATGAAATTTCACAAATTCAATTTTTAATAACTATTGGTTATTGCAAAAGTTCTTGGAAAAGTCAATAATATATATATATATATATATATATATATATATATATATATATATATATATATATATATATATATATATATATATATATATATATATATATATATATATATAAATATATATATTTTTTTTTTAAATAGCAAAAGTTAAATATTTGGACAGCAAAGTGACGCTATCGCTAAAGTGTCACTTCAGAACGTAGTCACATATGTGCATGCTACATTTTCTAAATGTATATTGATGCTTTTGCAAAAATGATTTTTGACAGAAATCAAAATGACTGAAAAGTCTTAAGTCAAAAAATCAAAAAAAGCTTTTTTGTTTCCCCTGACCACAAGGAGGCACTGTTTTTAAACTATGTAGGAAACCTCAAACTATTTATAATGTAACATATACACACACACACACACACACACACACACACACACACACACACATATTTTTTTAACATTTTTTATACATTATATATATAATTTTTTTTCTTTTCTTTTACAATATATATATTGTAAATTTAGAATGTTATTTTTAAAATTTAGAATGTCTATTTTGTAAATTTGGATTATTTTTATTACCTGTATCTTGTCTTGTCTTTGTGGATCTGTTGCACTGTAGTGCCTCTGCACAAAAACACATTCCTCCTATGTGCAAACATACCTGGCAATAAAACTCATTCTGATTCTGATCACAAGTTTTGTACTTATTCTGTATATCTGTTGTAGTTTTTTCCTATTTGTATTCAAAGTTTTCTATTCTCTCTTCTTGTTTTCTCTAAGTGGCTCAAAAACATCTTGAAATCGCTAACAAAACAAGATATACATTCCAAATGGTTGTATTTCCTTGACAGAGAAAGCTTTCAATCCCAAACTGGTCCCTGTTATGCCACTGTGAGTCAGTGTGAGCTGAATGACTAATGACACCAGTTCACTGAGAGGATTTGAGGACAGAAACTGCGTTGATTCAATGATGTCAGAAATCCTGTGATGGCTCTTACACAAGGGTTAGATCTTCTGCAGAGGCTCTCTCGGGTCTCTTACCTGCTCTGCCTTTTTGGCCTGGCCCTCTCGAGTGAGATAGGTTCCCTCCAGCACAGAGCCCACAATGGTTAGGCCCTTGCCAGCCTTGAGCTGTGTGGTGAAAGAGAGGAGGCGTGGGTGTTTCACGGACATCTCTGAATCCAGGTTCAACAATACCAGCAGCTGAGGCCTGAAGATTGAAGCAAAGTTAATGAAATAATGTTTGTTTTCATCAAAAGTGTCATAAACAACCTTATAGAAATTTGACTTGGCATCTTGGTTGCGCGTAACGCCCTGATATTCACCTGTCTCTTTAAGAGCCCCCTCCTTCTTTCCGACCCGCCCCCTATAGTGCGTCATATTCCATGGGCACTGCCACAGTTTGTTTTCATTTTCCGAGCGCTGCTACATTTTCATAGTAATGACATTAAAATCGTGTTTTTGCAAAATGGTAACGGAGGATATTGTACAACCCAATGCACACGATCCTACGTCGGACCTAGAAAGTGCGTTTTCGGCGGAACCGGAGCAAGTTCAGAGACTTTTTCAAGACGTATCTGCTTGGTAAATATCCTCTTGTAAATTTACACTATTTTCTGGCAGCATTTTACTAGGAAATTAAAAATATGCTTCATAATGAAACTATGTTTTGCTATGAAATAATACATAAGCTTTTTAACCATTTTTGACGAAGCGTGTCATCCTTGGGAAGCGTAAAGAGAGGGCTCTCTCCTTGGCATCTAAACATACATCTCCTTGTAGAAGTCATTTTGTGATCCGGAGAACTATTGAGAAAAGCACTCTGAACGAGGAGCTTCGTTCACACGTAGTGAGACCAGCTGTTGCTAACAGTAGCTCCCTCAGCCATAGACACGGAGCTGGAAGGGGACAAAGGCGGAGTTACGCAAAACGGCCGGGGCTTCGCAAAACAGAGCGTTTTAGCACCCCCCAATGTCTACCGCAAGAAATTCAAGATTACTTAAATATGTATGAATGATTCAAAGTCTCGATTCAGATGCGTTTTTAATGAGGGACTGACATTATAACACAACATAAAGCTCAATAAATTAGATTTTACATGATACCCCCCCTTTAAGAGATCTGACCTAAATACATCCAGGCGAAAGAAATTCAACTAGATGCTTAAAGTTAACACAAAATCTTTGAAAAAAGTTTGTAAACGTGCAGCTTGGTGCCAAAACCAACCCCCTTTCTCAATAATTTACCTAAGCTGAGACACAGATATGCCAAATCGGTTGCTATGGTAAGTCTGATTGCAATGGAGGGTACAGTGATATTATAATGTTCCTCATGTCAATATTATTTAAACCATCCCCCACTTATATTTTTCCACTTATATTCAATGGCCCTTGTAAGTCAATGGTAAATATTTAACCCTTTCTTTCCAGTCTGTCCAAGAACATACCAAACATTTTTCAAAAGTATTTGCAACATAGCTTTTGGTAACCACCGGAAGTGTTGTCAGATTCTATGAGATTCTCAGTTTTTCTAAACTTGGACCCATGTAAAGTCAAAGGAAAATTTACAAGCATTCTCAGCAATTATTCTTTTAGTGTTACCAGTATAAAAAGATATAGCAACTTCTGCAAGCAAAAATAATAATACAAACAATATTAAATCTAAAAATGCTTTAAATATTATTCAGTTTAGACAGATTTTAAGTGTGCGTTTTGTTTTATCTACAAATAAAAAAAAAAAAACTCAATAATAAGGATAACAAAATGAGAACTTAATGCAATATATATTCATTTTACAAACTAAAACAAAATCCAAACTGATTTTTTTAAGCTAAAAGAAAACACCATCTTGTATCAGATCATTCAGGACTACATCTCCCAGAATTCTTGCACACACTCAGTTCCACTAAGTTCCACCAACTATTCCCAGTTATGAAACTCTCACTTTGTAAAGTTTTTGTTGTTTTCTTCTGGTTTTGAATATTGTATCCTTTGCTTGGCCTTGACCAGAGACAGTATTCTGGAAAAGTGTTAGGACTATTGCTTTCTCTTTGTGACTGGATGTATGCCGTCTATGCCAGCAACAATGTGAAGTGTTCTAATGCACTCTGCTCCTCAGACATTCTCCCATGTGTACAGTATAATCTATTAGTGATTGAATGAGTTCCAGGAACACCTGACTCAAATCATGATTGCATTGCATTTACAGTGAAGCTTGTGCAGAAACCTCGGGCCGTGATAGAGAATGTTATTCTGGATCAGGATTACGGGATTACTCAGGACACTGAGAGGAATGATGCTTTCAGGTGAATGATCAGGACAAGATCAGGGTGGCCATTAAAGCTCATCACATCACAGTCATGACTCAACTCAATTAAATCCTGTGTCAAATTTGCTTTCTAAATTAATTCAGTGCAACCACAAACTTTGTCGTAAACAAAGAGATTTAAATATTATTAAAAATATTTCCAGTTTTTAAATCAACGAAATGTGTTTATGTTTACAACAGTCAATTTTCTATAAAAAAATATAATAATGTTATATTTATTTTTGGGATGAGGGTGTTTATTATGAAAATTATGCCCAGATTAAAAACAAGTTTAACTTGAATGTTTCCATTTTCAACACGGTAAGTGTTCAAAGTTACTTTATCTTACAATAAAAAAAGTTTTGTTAAGTAATATTTACACAGTGCAAATTTAAATTACTTGAATATCAACTTAATTGTTCAAAAAAGTGCAGTGAAATTATATTTTATAAGGCTGTAAGATACACTCTGCTCATGGTACAATACATACCTCAATATTATATCAATGATGCAATGTCCATCACAACAATATTTTTAACAAACTTTTGAACCATCAGTGGTCAAAATGGAATTTAAAAAGCTTTGAGGCCACAAAGCTAAGAAGACTAGGGTCTAGATTGATTTGTTTGAGAGCATTTGAAACCACTCATCCACTAGGGGGCAATGTTAATGTTTGCACTAAGAAATCTTTTTTTACTGTAAGTGATGGAGAGAGAGAATTTTATAATCGTTCTTATTTTATAATGTTAGTAAAGGATAATTGTCTACAGTAAAATTTACACAAAACAAGATGACAGAGTTTCAGAAGAGTTAAAGAAGTTTCAGAAGTGACTAAAATCACATTTGCATCAAGAAACAAATACACATCAGGTCTATGATACATATTTTGCCAATTTTGTATTGCAATATATTGTGCCACAATATATTATTACACCCCTATTATTTTAATATAACAGTTTTGTGTTATAATAAAAAATAAGAATTGATTATATTATAAAAATCAGTATTAAAATGTAATTTTTATTTTGTAAAGCATTTACAATCACCTTTAATCTGTTTGTTTATTCTGTTGTAATCATAAACAAAAATGTACGTGATCCTTATTCCCAAATCATACACCTCTTTTAAGCTTCTTCTGTAGATTATTGTATGTTTCTTTTTTATATTGAACTTAATACAATTTTAACTGTCATATAGAAATATGAAATACGTAAAGGGAGAGAATGTCATTTCTTGCTGCTAATGGCAGAATAATAAACCACTTAATGTACTTTAAATAATGCCTTGGACATTAAAATGACAAAATCTTCATTTAGCCTACTCTAGAATAGGTAGAATTTTGAAATAGATGTCACTTAATAAGCGTCTGACTTCAATGAGGGCGACACGTGGGGGTGCTCTCTTGATGACCCCAAGCTTCCACCTCACAACTGTACCCTGACTTTTTATTTTTTCGTCCCAAAACCTGTTTGTTTTAGGAGCAACTGCAGTTGGTATAAGCACGATCCATGTGATTTATTTTGGGTAATTAGGGAAAATTCATGAGATGGCACCTAGTAACTATACTGGGAAGTCACAGATTTAAGCTATTTTGAAAAATCGACAAATAAAAAGAAACTATCAATAAAACAAACCTTGCCCCATACCCTGAAGTAAGATGGGTTGACAATCACTAGATCAAGTTTGATCAATCAAGTTTGAATCATGAATAGAATTTGTGCTCTTTCATAGTGGCAAACAAATTCAATCTAGATCAGTTTCTCCAGGAGAAGATCAGACGATGAGCAGGTTTGACAGACTGAGGTCTGATCCTGTCTCACTGTACACAGGTTATTTAATCCATGAAAGATTAGAGAGAGCTCGGGGTAGAAGCCAACACTGATTCTCTCCGGATTACTGCCATGAAGAGCATAGTCAAGGATATAGAGGGTTTGAAGAGAAACATGGTGAAAGATTCCGTACGTGTTCTAGATTCACCCCCGTTGTTGTCTATGTAAGAGGAACCAGCCTTTTGCAATAAACATGATTGAAAAAAGATTATGGTGTTTCTTTTAATAGCAATCTCTAAAGCTATTTTCTTATGATTAAAAACAATTGAATGTTACTCATAAATTGTACTCTTGGATGCTGTCAAGTTTGGTCTAAAGATCTAAAGTTAAATCTTTGAGGCAAGTAAATGGCTATTCTCATTTCTATACATCGGATATCCTGTAACGCCTAGCATGCAGACAGGTTCTGGTTTCGTAATAAACTGAAGGAAAGGGCATCTCCTCAAATTCCTATTAGAATTCTCATTTTTTACTTAATAATGAGTAAAAATAAAAACTTCTTCCATTTGGAATAAAGTTATGTGGCAATATGGAGTTTATTCCCAACTATACAGACCAGAACCTTTCACAATGGCCGTGTTTTTTGGTATTGGATTCTCACGAATGTCTTTTTTCTGGCATTGTCAGATGACGCCAGAGGTCACCAACACAGTACTCGTGGTTACCTGGTTGCCACTTTGAGTTGTTGCCCCCTACCTGTTTTAAAACTAGCTCAAATACCGCCACTTTCCAGTGAGCTGAATCGACTTTAATATGATTGCTATTCTTGTTTAAATGATACTTACATGTAAGCTTGATGTGACGGTATATATATATATATATATATATATATATATATATATATATATATATATATATATATATATACCTATATAAAGGTCGGTTATGATGCGTGAAAAAAATGAGATTACTGACTCATAAAAAGATCATTTCATTTTCTAGACAAATGCGAGGTAAAGGTTTTTTGTTACCTCGGAGGAAGGAGCATGTGTTTGTCTCATTTGCGCGACGACTGTGGTGGCAGTGGCCAAGCGGCACAACGTGGAGAGACATTTTTCGACGGGTCACACAAGCTACCAACTATCTTATATATTCATTGTGAGAAATAATTAACATGATCAGTGTCTTTGCAGAGATTCATTCATTTTCCAGCCCACTTATTCCCTTTCGGGGGTCACGGGGGTCTACCGGTGCCTATCTCCAGCGCACATTGGGCGAGAGTTGGGGGTTGCAACTAACACATTCACACCAAAGGGGGAATTTAGATTATTCAATAAACCTATCCATATGTTTTGGGGATTATGGGGGAAACTGGAGGAAACCCACACAAACACAGGGAGAATATGCAAACTCCTTACAGGATTAATCAGTAACAAGGAAGTAGCTGTAAGTTTTAAAAAGGTTGGTTACCCCTGATCTAGAATTGTCTCAGAAATAGCAAATGGACTTTACAATCTTCAAATATCGATCGAACATTGGGGATATTTTTTTAAAGGGAGTGAAAAGGGCATCATTGGCTGACTGAGGTCTTGGTATCGTTGTCAAAATCAATGGATGTATTTATGTCCTATATTTGTTGACAACAAAAATTGACTTGCTAACCAGAAAATAGTGATAAAAAACTAAGAAAAACAAAAAATAACCTTAAACTCGTTGAGCACAAGACATGCTGGCCACTACCGCCTTTTTTGTGCAGCATCCATTTGATTGATTCTTTCCACATACATTGAATTGTGATCATTTTACATTGTGCTTTGTCTCAAAAGTGAGTAAAAGTGTTTTTTTGGCAATGTTTTAACATTTTTCTTACAATAAAAATGTGCTAGTTTCAAAGCTAAAGCTTTTAACTTGAAACACCACAGACTTTTGCTAATAATATTAGCATATTATAAAAATATGGCAAAATATGTAAAACATCACTCTATATGCCTCAAACTATAAAGAGTGGTCTATTTAATGATTGATGGGTGTGAGAACTTACAGAAAAACAGAAAGAAACTTCAAAGAACATTTAATTTGGACAATTTTATTTGATAATTTTATATTCTATAGAATTATATGTAGCACCAGATTAAAGCTGGAGTAAATTAATGCACCATTTTATTATTTTAGTTTTTTTTAATCTCTATATAGAAGTGAATTTACAGCTTTAAGCTGCGGTCTGCATCGTCTAATGTGGAGCAGACCCACCCCTAAAAGGATAAACTTACTTTTAATTACCTTTAATCTGTGATACATTTCACTTGCATATAAAAATGTACACTGCGATGGACTGGCAGACCCCGTGACCCCAAAAAATGGAATAAGCAGGTTGGAAAATGAATGAATGAATAAAAAGGTACAATTATTATTATTTTTTGTTTTTTTCAGAAGCACCAGTTTATTAAAAAGTGTATTCAGCAAGGGCTGGTTTTGATCCTCACCTCCAGTTTTTCGTGTGTGGTGGAGACTCCTCCAGTCGAATGAGAGCATACCGCGCAGCATTGAGGGACAAACCTCGAATCCCATCGCCCCATTCCTTCTCGGCTCTGCACAGGGAGATTAAACGACGACAGCCTCGTTTTAATAATCGCTTTTAAACGGAAAGCCTCAATCATAAGTATAATCCTCCTACTGCACTCAGAGACAGATCTTACCCTCGGTACTCAATGTACTTGTAGATGCACCCAGCGATCATCATAGCCACCAGAGCGTAGTACCAAGACGAGATGAACATCAGCGCCAGACACAGACTCATGCCCAGGAACGACAGAGCCCTGGCCAGGTAAAAAGCTTAGGTGAAGAGGGTCATGCAAAACATTGACTAGCTAAATGAAGAAAAGAAGATGCTTTTAATGCTATTTGACTAAACTATCTTTGATGTAGTGACATCAAGTGGTCACTTTGTTCGGTCTCTCACCAGTGGTAGTACTTAAACCGTGGCCTCCAGTTTGGGGTTCGCAGCAGCGTCTGCAGTGCACAGGCCAGATTGACAAATAGATAACACATGAGGAAGAACCTGAGAAGAGACAACTCAATTTAAAACTCCAGTGTACCCCAAATATTAAAATGCACTGGTCCATTTCATTATGAACTAAGCAAACAAATAATCAAAGAAATATGCAAACTAGTCCCTGTTATACTTTAAAGGGCAGCAACACCTTAGAACACATGTGTCAAACTCAAGGCTGCGAGCCAGATGTGGCCTGCCATGTAATCTAATGTGGCTCGCGAGAGCTTAAAAGTTTTGAGTGTCTAAAAATAAAAAAACTACATTTCCCACAATGCCTACGGGAGCCGTAATGATGTTTCTGCATCCATACTCACGAGTGAAACTGCAGAGCTGCGGTTTCTCACACATTGAACGTAAGACTCACGCATTTGAGTGATCTCTCACGCTACATCTCCGATTTCTCACGCTAAAATAAATTTCAAGATGTGAAATGGGCACAGCTAATAGTTTATCTGTGATCTGTTTCTTGAGCCTGATGATAAAAGATGATGATATGCATCATCTTCAGTCTATGAGGGTTTTTTTTCTTCTGCTAAACAAATTACAAAAATGCTATTTTTCTTTATTCACTTGGACAGTTTGATCCTTCATTAATAGTTATGTGGGTTTACATAAGCTGACAAAAATCAAAAGGATTTATATTACAACAACAAGCATACAATTGTTTCTATGCAACTGAATTGTCACTTGAATAAGTTATAAATAATGAGTTATTTAACATTAAGAAGTAGTTACCGTACATTTATTTTACATTACATTTAATTACATTGTTTTACATTTATAAGTTACAATCATGCTAATGTGGCCCTGGGTGAAAATGAGTTTGACACCCCTGCCCTAGTACACTTGTTTTGAGATATTAATGTATACATTGGTGTCTATCTGCTGAAGACTGGAACCTGAAAAATTGACTTCATTTTCAACACTAAAATAGTTTTAGAAATGTACGTTGCATCGTACATGTCATTGTTTCCTAGAGGTCATAAGATTATCTGACGTCACCTGGTTCTGTTAATATGCATGGTAGTATTTTTAGAATTTCTAATAAATGGTACCGCACATTTAGTTTTGGAGAAAGACACTGATCCAACACCTGATCAGGTAAAAGTTACACATTAAACTATAAATATGCACAGTGGTACTTCGAGATACGAATGCTTCGAGTTACAAAATGTTCGAGATACGGAAGGTCTCACAGGAAATATTTTGCTTCAAGATACGCAGAAAAATCCAAGTTATGAATAACACCAACAGTTCTGCTTTATTATCCGCTTGTTAAATCTGACGTCGTGCTGCGCTTTCGGGTCCTGGTGCTCCATTCTCCAATTGCAGGCAATGCTAAAAGGGGCTGATACGATTTAAAACCTTTAAAACCTATAAAATCAGTTTTATATCGAGTGAAACATTATGTATAGATTACCAATAATGTGCTAAAACAAAAGATAGAGTGAAAGTGTCGTAAAAGAAATAACGTTTATAACGTGGAAAGTGCTGTTCTTTAGCGCAACTTAGAGAAACCCAGTGATGGATTCATTTCGTGTCTCGGGGTTCCTATAGTCTCAGAAAGTGGCCCTTCCCTCCTGTGTATTCTTTCCATTGTAACCAGAAATGGTTCTCAAACGTGCTTTTCGTAAATGCGACAATAACAAAGTGTTTTGCACAGCTCCTGTGGACAAAGGCAACAAATCTATTAACTTCCGTAAAATCCAATTTTTCCATCACTTGCTTTCACACTGAGATTATACTCTCGGTTTCATCGAGTTTAATTTCACCACAACAGTCTTGTGCTGCCATCTCAGCTTATACCCTGCCTGCCTCACCACACTCCCCAGTTCTCTGCTTGCCTCTCAGCTCTTGAATAATGTCTGAAAAGGTTACCCATCTAGACTGAACTCTTCATTAAAAGTACATTTTATTCCTTATTGTGGTGCCCAGAAGAAGGCTGACCTATGCGTTTTTCTGTAATTTCTTTATGGGTGATTTTCTGTACAATAACACTGTTAGCTGTCCATGTGCCTCGGGTAGTAATTCTGGTCTTTTTCTTTGCATGAAATTAAGGCACTAAAACCTAGAAAAATTCCATAGGTAAACAATAAACAATTCCCAATTAAGAATTGTACGCACATGGAAAGTATGGGAGCCACAGCATCAAGGGAAGCGATGAGAATTCCACTCTCACAGATCAGAGCTGTCAGAAGAAGAGCCCACGTCGGCTCTCCGTTGGCTTTACCGTGACCAAACACCTGAGAGAACATTAGCAGAGAAAGTTATTAAAGGTATTATTAACAACATTTCTGTTTTGATTTAATTTAATAGTTGATTTAATTTAAAAGCTTAAAATATTATGTTCTATGAAAAAAATGATGAACATCACCTCGAGGAAGGGAACAATGCCATCCCGCGCTATGGCTTGTAGCAATCGGGGAGCTCCAGTCAGGCTCTGAAGCCCTGCCCCACAGCAGGAAAAGAAGGAACCAATCACAATCACCCAAGGAGAAGGCCAAGACAGCGTGCCAATCACCAAATTCCCTTTCACAGAGTCCCCAAACCTTTGGAGGAAAACAATGTAATACTGTAATATCATTTACTATAGGCTAAAGCGCAGATAATGCATCTTGCTATTGGACAATCTGGATTCAATACTGGAATCGTGGATGGAGCCGCAGAAGGAATAAAGGGTGAAGCTACAATTTAATCAGTTCCAACCACTCCATTCTCTGATCTACTTATGATGGATTAAATAACAAGAAGGGTCTCTAAGGTAACCAGATAATTCATGATAACAAGACTTGAGCTCCACATTATAAACAATAGTATAATTTTCGACATTGTACCAGTCTTGCATTAGAGTGTTGTTTGTTAGTCACTATGCTGTTAATGGATTTTTTTTATATGCAGCACATTATACTTTAGAACAAAACCACTTTTTGTAATCTCAACTCAGGCTGCTCACAGCAATCAGTCCAGTCTAATTATTTAAAGGAAGTTCCCTGGGTGGAGAATGATGCTCACTTGTCTCGTAGCACGACTCCCTCGATGCAGGCACCAAATAAAACAACACAGGACAGATCTGAGAAACGTGGTTCAGAAAATATGCTCTTAAACACCTGTTCTTAAACCATGCAGTCACATCCTGAAATAGGTTCATTATCATTTCCCCATAGGTTTGAAGATTTTGAACGCAAGGGCCGTTTACATGAAAAGATTTGGAAGGAAAAATAAAATTTCAAAATGTTGAACAACTGCTTAAGGTGTTTTGTTTTTTTTTGCCCCAAAATGATATTTTAAGTTGAAGAAATAAGAAATAAGAAATTTAAGTGGCAAAAAAAATCGGTTGCTGTAGGTTGCCATGAAAGGTTTTTTCAACCTTTTTTTTTTAGAGAATGTGTCCCATATTCTCACATGCTTTTACATTGCATTTGAACATTTTTCCATATGTGGTTTGGTCATTAAAGTTATTTTCAGATATTTCCAGAACTTTCTTTCACTTCTATTCACCTAACACAGCCTTGTCACAAGAGGAGAGATCAGCCAATCACAGTTGAGAATTGTACGCCACTCAGAGATTCTAGTTATCATTTCTAAAGATATATATTGATGTTTGTTAAGGGAGTTCCTAGTCATTATTATGGTTATTTCATGGCAAAAAAGATAAAAATGTAAGCATAGGGAAATTTTGAATATGGATATGCTAAGCTTAGAAAAAAATGACTTTCAGTCATCAGGAAACCTACACTTCTGAATTCTATTTCCCACCGTTTCTGTTTACATGCGCTATATTTAAGCCCAATTTCTATTGGTCCAAAACATGTTTGAGTTGCTTTCAGTTGCCAAAGGGGGTGGGGCTTAACCATAGATGAATCCAGTATGAGAGTGAAGGATACAGATGATGGTGGTGGTGGCGATGGCGAGGATGGTCCCAATAGGAATCGACTTCTGTGCATCTCGTAGGTCCCCTGATCTGTTTGAACCAGCCATGATACCTGAAAACAAAGGAACAAAATGAAATTCATACAGTTTTTTTTACAGTTTTCTTCTTGTTTTTTTTTTTTTTTATCAAACAGATACGTATCAGCTTCAGGTAAAAGGAAATTAGTCGAAGAGAAAGGCTAGCAAATGAACGGATACTTGTGGCAGAACATTGGAGATTCACACAAGAATCTCGTTTTGTCTGTCTCAGTCTAGTGCGCTACACTGCTCCTGATGTCAGACGTCGGAGAATTTTTTCCAAGACTTTACACTCAATTTCTGAACTAGAATAGAGCAGAGTAGGTGTCGTCACATTCGGCTGGATGGAGGCACAGCGGCCATTTTGTTTCTATATTCAGTTTCCACCAGGAGTCGCTTTGAATTGTTTTGGGTTTAAATATTTACAATACAAAAAAAAACGATTACTAATAAAATAGAATAACAAAACCCTAAAATTTATTAGTTTTAGTTTCTGTGTCACTCTGTTTAATGAGTAACCATGGCAACGTTTGTCACGCTACAAACATGACGAACGGGATGCTGTCACTCCTTCCTCCCTATCGCTAGCAGATATGGTGTGTACAGTAAGCATTGCTGTGCGTTCATACTACAAATGTACAAATTCAATTTTATGCAGGAGTATACGCACCTGAAAAAAAGTATTGTTGTGACCCTCCAGCCATGTGCTTCCTATGTCTGTTTGTGTCTTGTGAGCACATGATTGTTAGTGTTAGCCATGTGCTCTCTTGTCCATGTTCATAATTTCTTTTGAAACGCTGAATTTCTCAATTTTACAATGAAAAATGCAGTGTTTATAAAGAAATTAATGTCATGAGCGACTCCATTGCTAGACTAACAGTGGTGCATTTTTCAAGTTAATTAGTGATTTCTTTGTTACATGAAAACTAACATAAAAAATTGTTTTGATAATTTGTAAATGACAAACATTACTTTATTTTGTGGTTGCTATGGCAACCATCTTTGTTAAACAACCAAATGAACTGGCTTCAGCGGTGCATGCTGGGAAATCTGTCTGAAGCACACTCAACCTGTAAACATTTTTTTTTTTTTGATACGTTTTAATGCAGGAAATTTGGGTTTTTACATTTTAGACTTTTTAAGACCACGTGGAAACCCTGATATTTCTTTTGTTTTGCAGATAAGCAGCAGTTTCTTTTGCAGCAGTTCCAGTGGCGGTCCTTATGCATTCAAGAAGTCAATTTAAAGATAATCCTAAGATGTTTGACCCTAATGCATCTCTCATGAGATAGATCGGCTTGGTGAAGTTTTTCTCTGAAGCTTACACCCAAGCTGCTCCAACAAGCACTCAATAGGGATTAGAGCAAGAGGCTGTGATGTAGGGTACTCCACTACATTTAGAGACCCTGAGCTGCTTGATTATTACTTTAGGATCACTTCTGACAACCTTTGTAATAGGGGTGGGCGATATCTTGATATTTAAAATATATCAAGATATTTTTTAAACTCGATATGAATTCTGGCATATCGTACATATCGATATAATGTCTATATTTAATTTTCGCCAATTTGCTTGTTTGCCTTGTCTGTGCTGCGCTCGTCCGCGCCTCCTTGCTTTTGTTCCCCCTCCCCTTGCCTGTCGTCTCAATTAACATGGCGGCGCCCGCAACCAGCCCGGAGGTTACAGAACTTGTTGCTAAAAAAGAACAGCTGGCTCCATTATATGGAAATACTTTGGTTTTAAGTCGTCAGACGAACAACAGACAGATGTCTACTGCCGTGAATGCCGAAAGTTGGTGCCAACCAAAGCTCCACTAATCTCGAAAAGTCTATAACGCGGAGTGTAGAATATGAAAGACAGAGCGCAAGGTGGTGAAGCATCAGTCCGTGGGATTTCACATAGCGGTGGACATGGCACCCATATCCGTCGTTGAACAACGTGGCTTTAAGCGTATGCTAAAAACAATTGATCCCAGTCAGATACAGTATACCTAGTCGGCATTACTTTTCGAGACAGGAACTCCCGCGACTGTACACTACAGAGAGAGCGCGGCTTGCTGCTGAATTGGAAAAGATACTTACAACAGAGGTCCTGCAAAGATGAGCTTGAGTTGTTTTATTTTTGAATGAAAAGAAGGCAATGTGTATTATTTTACAGTTGAATTATTATTTATGTTATCAGGGATTTTGATTATATCCTAAATGGTACAGGAGCACTTTGTTCCTATGCACTGCCTGTTTTTAGTTGTTTTATTTTTGAATGCAAAGGCAATATGTATACAAGGATTTCTGAAAGAAAATTTGCAGAAGCACCTCTGAGCTTCAATAAAAAACGACTTTGACCATTGTATTATTTATTTTTTTTGCAGTAGGGTTTTTGGGGGGTGGGGTGGTTATAAATCCTGTAAAGATATCGAGATATAAATCGTATATCGAGATATAGCAAAATATATCGAGATATATTTTTTGCTTCATATCGCCCAGCCTTACTTTGTAAGCATGTTGGGCCATTATCCTGTCATGACATGACATTGCAGAAATTTGTAAGTGATCATAAACGTAGCATTCCTTTGTTTTTTGCATGAGCTTCTGCTGAGAGGAGTGAATATATAGAAAAACGGCTCAAACTCGTACCCGTGACTGAGGGGAAGTAGATCCCAACCAGCAAAGTGAAGAAGGTGGTGATGTCATTGACCACATATGGCAGGTATTTGTCCTGTGTTGGATCACCTGCTGGTTCAGATGGCACATCTTTCTCTACCAGCATTCCAGCAGGACCATAGCTGCCCCACATGTTTTCTGAGGAATCAAAAGTAAGAAGGTTATAGAATGCTACATGAAACATTGCAGTAAAGCAATGGAGTCTGCAGTGAAAGTTTGTGTGATCTAACCAGAGATGACTCCGCTGGTGAGGCCCGGTATGCCCTGGATCTCAGTGACGTTATTAAGCATGAAATACTCGTTGCAGGTCGCATTGAGCTCG
This sequence comes from Danionella cerebrum, assembly GCA_007224835.1. Classification (NCBI taxonomy): domain Eukaryota; kingdom Metazoa; phylum Chordata; class Actinopteri; order Cypriniformes; family Danionidae; genus Danionella; species Danionella cerebrum. Next base: position 31,711 of record SRMA01026985.1, read on the forward strand.
GGCCCTTCGCAGAAGAGCGACCAGAGCTTGGTGGTGACAGTCAAGTTCTCCAGATCTTCTGTCTTCATACACTTGTCAAAATTGTGGTTCTGCAGAGTCCGGTTCCCCAACAAACACACCCTGGATGAGTTCAATAAATACTGATAAAAACTCAATTATAATTTTGTTTAGTTAAATTATGGCCACAGTGACATCATAGAGAAATAAGAGATTGTTTATTCTAATCATAGTATCAAATAAAAAAATTGGGACATCACTAATAGCTCCGTAGCAACCAGTTTACCCTAGGAACCAACTTTTCTGAAGTCTATCTCAGCTTTGGTATATTAAAAAGACAAGGGGGATGGTTTACATAACTTATAGTGACAAAGGGAACATTATATTATGTCAGTGACCCCTCCAACACAACCTGACTTTACCATAGCAACCTTTTTGGCATTTCACTACCTCAGCTAAGGAAAATCATGAATATGAGGTGATTTATTTTATATTGGCATGTGTAACTTCTTATGACGTCACTGAAAATTCTACCTTGGTAACCATTCCATTTTGGAGCCAACATCAAAGCTTATCATTTTTGGGACAGCTGGAATATTTCTGTGATTTAGTATTCGTTTTTTAAAAGATCTTTCTTTTTTAGAGATTCTGAATGCAAATGGGACAAAGTCACATGAACATTTTCCATCAGTTTTCGCAGCACTAAAGTCTAAAGGTTCCTTATGCTGTTTGGTGTTACGTACCAGTGTTTCTTTGTTTTTATTTAGGTGGGTTATGCTGTTAGTTACAGGCGGCACTGTGGCGCAGTGAGTAGCTTCAAATAAGCCTTCCAATTGGAAGCTTGTAGGTTCATGGCTCGCCGTTGACCTTCCTGGAAGGAGTTTTCCCTGTGCTTGCGTGGGTTTCCTTCAGTTTCCCCCACAATCCCAAAAACATGCGGTTAGATTAATTGAGTAATCTAAATTGCCCTTAGGTGTGAACGTGTGAGTAAATGTTGCCCTGCGATGGACTGGCGACCTGTCCAGGGTGTCCCCCCGCCTCTCGCCCAATGTGCACTGGAGATTATACTTCACTGAAAATAATAATAATATAATTGTAAGGGAATTAGCGGGTTGGAAAACGAATGATTGAATGCTGTTAGCTGTATATTTGTATGAATGTGAAAATCAAAACTGATCTTTGCCCTGAGCTAATGGCTGTTTTACTTCTGTTCCAGACATCTTCGCTGTAAAGATATAATACTGATAGAAGCAATATATATTCCTTCTCAATTAATACCTCACAACTAATCACACAATTATGAAAGATGCAGTAAGCAACAGTAGCAGTGCCAGCTACCACCAATCCCTCATTTCCTTCATTTTATCTAGTTACATTTTAAAATCAATCATAAATAATGTAATTAAAATAAATCTAAGAAAACGCAAACTACAATAAAAAGAGAAATAAAATGTTCTGTGTAAAAAAATATATATATACAAAATAAAATAACTTACGGAAACACTGGCGGCTCAAAGATAGTTTTAATGACCCCAGCGTAGATTGCCAGGATAGACAGCACCACACAGGCCAAAAAAACCAGCGCCAACTTATTCACATACTTGACCCCCACAAACACCACCAGAGCCATGAGTGTCAGGCAGCCGGTGCCATAGACACGCATGTTATTAAGCATCGCCGCTGCCTCCTGAGCTTTATCCTCAGTTTTAAAGATGGCTGCACTGGGCACAATGTATGTCTAAGTAGCAAAGCACACAGAGGACAGAAAATTACTTAAATATAAAACAGCATTAGTGTAGTGTAAACAAAAATAATAACCATTAATCCTCACCAGTAAGATCTCGATTGTGCCCAGGATATACATAGCACCGGCAAATGTGGTACCCAGATAGAAACAAAGACCCACCGCTCCACCAAACTCTGGCCCCAGAGAGCGAGAGATCATGTAATACGAGCCTCCGGCTGAAAAAAAAAGGATAAAACATAACTGGTGAAAAGCAGCAAGAGGTTTAAAGGAAAAAAAAGGTGAAGGCAACTAGATTATTATCAAGATGAAACATCATAGAGAAATCTGGATTTGATGTTAATTTATGTTCATAATAGTAACAACTACATTCTCTATGACATCACTGACAGCTCCCTAGCAACCAAACTGTTTACCCTAGCAACTAAATGTTCTAAACTAAAAAATCATAGAAACATGGGGTTTTTGTTTATTTCACTCATTGGGGCATGCGGAACATTTCTTATGTCACTGACTCCTCCAAAGTAACCATGCTGTTTACCATAGCAACTAACTATAGCATATATCTACCTCAGCTTAAGAAAATCATAAAGACGTGGGCTTTTTTACTCAAATTGACATTGGGGAACATTGTATTATGTCAGTGTCTCCTCCTTAGCAACCATACTGTTTCCCATAGCAACCAATTTGCCATATCTCTATCACAGCTTACGAAGATTATTAAGAAATGGGGTTTGGTTTTGTCTTTAAACAACACTTTTGCAGCATACATCAAAGTTTGTGTTAATACTTTAGCCATTTGATTTTAACGGGAAGATTATGAGAAAATAACATGAATGGGGAAAAAGTCTCACCTGGAACAACACCGTTGGTTGCAATGGCACTCATTGATATGGCTGTCAACATTGTCTGTAAAACAAAAGTAAAAAACACAATACATAGAATATTCAGATTTTTTAGATTAATCATGATGTCTGCGATGAACTGGCGACCTGTCCAGGGTGTACGCCCGCCTCTTGCCCAATGTGCGCTGGAGATAGGCACTGGCAGACTCCCGTGACCCCAAATCGGGAATAAAACGGGTTGGAAAATGAATGAATGAATTAATCATGATGTTACACAAAAACCATGGGATATGGGTGTGACTGTAAACAATATGGATGGCGTGACACCCCCTACTGCCATTGGGCTCATATGAAACCATTTCGGTGACTGCCATTGACAGCTGCACATGAGCACACGGGACTTCCTGTTAACGATGGAACCGTCGTGGTGTCAGCGCTTGGCCTCGAGTCTCCCTCACACATACAGTCTGTTCTAGACAGCTCATTTTGTGATTTTAAACAAGAATTTTAGAACAGCTTCTCTGAATTTGATCGTTGATAGCCGGCCATGTGAGACTTACTTGGTTTTAATACACTCACTTTGGTTAGTTTGAGAGTTCATCTACTGCACTTTTACCATCAGTTTTCACCACACTAAAATCACATTTGGAGAATTCTGCAGTCCATGAAACCGAAAGTCGATGTCAAAGTGTGACAACTTACGTGATCAGCGGTAGAGCCTTAAGGCGCTTTTGAATCACTTGAAAAGCAGGATTTGGTATTGGAACATCTAGTGATGACTAAGTCATGTTGCCCTGCTCCCAACAAAACTACCGTATTTTTCGGCTCATAAGACGCACTTTTTCTTCCCCAAAACTGAGGGGGAAAAGTTGGTGCGTCTTATGAAGCGAATGCAAACCGCCGCGAAGTCCGGTAACGGCCGTATGAGAGGTGTAAGAGCTCCGGAGCTCCGGAGCTAGGCCGAAGCCGCGGCCATATTTGTTTACCAAGCGCTGCGCGCTGACGTCATCGCCCATCTCTGCCATTGCGCGGACGTAACGAAAACGGGGGGAAAAACTACATTTCCCACAATGCCTTTGGCATCCGCATCCATACTTACGTCACGAGCGAAACTACAGAGATCAGCTGACTCTCGAATTTGAGTGATCTCTCACGCTACAAACCCGTTTTCTCACGCTAAAATACATTTCAAGATGTGAAATGGGCACAGCTCATAGTTTATCTGCGATGTTTTTGAGCCTGACGATAAGATGATGATCGATCTGCATCGTCTTCAGTCTGTGAGGGTTTTTTTTCCGCTAAACATTCACTTGGACGGTTTCACAAACTTGGACAGTTTGATCCTTCATTAATGGAGTTATGTGGGTTTTCATAAGCTGACAAAAATCAAAAGGATTTATATTAGAACATCAAGCATACAATTGTTTCCATGTGTTTTGACGTCAGGTGCACAGATGAGCGCTCTCTCTCTCTCTCTTGCTCGCGTGAGGAAAACAAAACGCTCTCAATGACTGAAACTCTTCTTTAATAAACTCAAACTCAAATCATCTCTCAACGGTACATCTCACACATGTACATACGAGATAACAAACGTAAGTAACATGTTCTGCAATTAGGGAGTGTTTGATTACAGGGGGGCTCGACTAAAAAAGTTTGAGAACCACTGTATTATTACTAATGTGGGGGCAATCTTACTAGATATTAGTAATGTAGTGACAATGTTACTGGCTATTATTAGTAATGTAGTGACAATGTTACTGGCTATTATTAGTAATGTAGTGACAATGTTACTAGCTATTATTAGTAATGTAGTGACAATGTTACTAGCTATTGATAGTAATGTAGTGACAATGTTACTGGCTATTATTAGTAATGTAGTGACAATGTTACTGGCTATTATTAGTAATGTGGTGATAATGTTACTAGCTATTATTAGTAATGTGGTGACAATGTTACTAGCTATTATTAGTAATGTAGTGACAATGTTACTGGCTATTATTAGTAATGTAGTGACAATGTTACTGGCTATTATTAGTAATGTGGTGACAATGTTACTAGCTATTATTAGTAATGTGGTGACAATGTTACTAGCTATTATTAGTAATGTGGTGACAATGTAGTGACAATGTTACTAGCTATTATTAGTAATGTAGTGACAATGTTACTGGCTATTATTAGTAATGTGGTGACAATGTTACTACTGGCTGTTATTAGTAATGTAGTGACAATGTTACTGGCTATTATTAGTAATGTGGTGACAATGTTACTGGCTATTATTAGTAATGTGACAATGTTACTAGCTATTATTAGTAATGTAGTGACAATGTTACTGGCTATTATTAGTAATGTAGTGACAATGTTACTGGCTATTATTAGTAATGTAGTGACAATGTTACTGGCTATTATGTGTAATGTAGTGACAATGTTACTGGCTATTATTAGTAATGTAGTGACAATGTTACTGGCTATTATTAGTAATGTAGTGACAATGTTACTGGCTAATAATAGTAATGTAGTGACAATGTTACTAGCTATTATTAGTAATGTAGTGACAATGTTACTAGCTATTATTAGTAATGTGGTGACAATGTTACTAGCTATTATTAGTAATGTGGCGACAATGTTACTGGCTATTATTAGTAATGTGGTGACAATGTTACTGGCTATTATTAGTAATGTAGTGACAATGTTACTGGCTATTATTAGTAATGTAGTGACAATGTTACTGGCTATTATTAGTAATGTAGTGACAATGTTACTGGCTATTATTACTAATGTGGTGACAATAATGCACTGGAACAGTGATGGTGATAACGAATGGTGGACTTTAGAGTGATGAGTGGAAAAAAAAAAAAACATTACAGCCTTTTTTTTGTTACTTTTACTGTTTACTGTCTGTTCATGTTACATGTTTGGCTGTTAACTTTTACACAGTTGATATAAAATATTTTACAACAGTATTTGGTTCAGAATCTTTTTTTTCTGGATTTTCCTCTTTAAAAATTGGGTGCGTCTTATGTGCCGGTGCGTCTTATGAGCCGAAAAATACGGTAATTTAATTTTAACATGAATTAAAAATAAACTATAAACTGGCGGTTGAACCACAATAGGTTCTGATTGGTGTAGAGTGGGATTAATATAATCACTAAACTACAGCAAGATGTGTGTTATATAGGGTTTACTGGGTTGTTTTGTGGTACATACCTGTGTTTCTTTATTCTTACGTTTTATTTGGGATATTGTGTACCCTAATAAGGATTATGCTACACATTAGCAACAATGTCTGAGAATGGTTGTGTTTGAACGCCCTGCACAACAAACTGTTCAGTGATTATTAAAAAGTAATGCTGTTGTTGGTACATTTGTTAAAAGTGTTCTGTTCATGATGCAGTTACAACATATCTGTGCTACATTATTTAATGTTAGTCCACATATTCTAAATAAAGCAGTACCAGCAGTATTTTTCGTTCCATTTAGCTTTAGTTTCTAATTGATTGTTTCAATACACACACTTTTTGTTTAAAAGTTAAATTCCTGCACATTTTCCATTAGATTTCACTACAAGTTCAATAGACCCAGGGTCTATACAAACAACTAAATCATTTTGCACAAGAAGCCTGAGACAGAGCTTAGCACTGAGCAATAGTCCCCGTCAGATTTTTCAGATGATTACATAAAAGCTTGTAAAGTATAATATTTACAGATGGCAAATTCATACTCAATTTATATATCACCACTAATCACTCAATTCTAAAAGATATATGTGGTATGCGACAGCAGAAGCAGCTATCAACACTCACACATTATGTCAAATAAAATTTTGTAATACTAGTCAAGAACTTATAAAGATGTTGAGGCCTCCACCCAACAGTGTTTTTCTCTTACTTTTACACCATGAAAGATATCAGATACCGTGGCACATGTAAGAAGAATTAAACAGTCTTTGTACCAATTTCTTTATAAAAGAGGTGGCTTCAGGTAACTTCCAGAAAAATCCTTGTTATGATTTTCAGAGGAAACCACAAAAGGAGAATGCGAGTAGCACACCCAGAAGGCCTTTGTTGAGCATATGCATTCATTTTCCAATCTCAGACTTTGGAGGGTGGCATAATATAGCATTACTTGCTATAATAATAAATGTTAAATATGTGTATTGGCTTGAAGATTTGCCTTTTTGAGCTCTTTAACGCTACGGAGCAGTAGCATGTCCCCAAGCAGCAAACACATGAGTGATCTTGTCACTGTACACCGTGTGCACGTTTTCCTGGAAGGTTTTGCTCTGTTCAAAGTATTCTGCGACTCAACTTACACAACACTCTGTCCTAGAGTAAGTCTCTCTCTCCCTCTCTCTCCATCTTCTCTCTCTCTCTCTCTCTACCCTTTCCCCCCTCTCTCTGGGTGAAAACTACAGGACAAAAGCCAATTATCCTTATGTTCCTCCACTGGCTTAAAGCTTTCAATGAAACACACTGGACACGAGGGTTCTTTCCTCACTGGACTCCATTCCTGTTTGAAATCTCAAAACTAATATTACCCCAGGAAAACAAATCTTAAATGAGCCTAAAACATTAACATAGTGGACAATTTCTTTCAAAAACTTTTTTTAACTTAACCTGTATCACAAAGTTAATTGAACCCTCCACTTTGCAGCAATTCTATTCTACCAGACTGGGACCCCCCCTTCTGGTTCATCCCACAAGATGTATTGGCTTGAAGGAACCTACACTCATGTCATTCCCCCATCCAGAGACCAGTGACATTATTCCAATCAGAACCCCCTGGTTTTAGCATTTTGGAGGTGCCATTGGTAAGACAATTTCAAATGTTAGACTGGTCCTGGTGAATATTGTTACTCAACAACAATCTCCTTAAACCACTTGAATAGTATTTAATTCTACAACCCAAATTCTAGAAATAATAGGAATCGACCTGCCATGGAAGACAATGTATCTGATTTTATCTCAAAGTTTAACTCGTCTGACCATGGATGACTTTTCGAGGGAAAGCAGAAGCCTGTAATGCCACTGGTAAGTAAAGGTTGAGTTGAATCTGCCCCTGATCCCTCTGTCTGATGTGCTTTGGAAATAAGCAGCAGCGTTAAAGACTTCTGAGCAGAGCAGATTACACACGTGTGTGTTCAGAGCGAAGAGGAAGAGGCTAAACTTAACCCACAGGATCAACTCACCAAAGTCCATCCACTCGGTTTCACACTCTAGTCCGTCAGCAGACACACACAGGTTTGCTCTACTTTCCTTCTGAGAACTTAACTCCTTCATTAAACATAAAGAAAACACTGGTTGAACTGGTCATAAATCTTGAATGTTTCATCAAAGATCTTGGTTTCATTCACTTACTTTACCCACTTTATCTAAAAGCGTCACTATGTTCTTTTAACTAAATTATCAGATTAAATATTATCCCCATGTTTTTGGAGTTTCTCCCAAAAGATGTATTGGCTTCACGGACCCTACTCTCAGTTCTACTGAGAACATTCCCTCTTACCTCCTTAACTGAGTCACCCCCTAGCTAAACATAGGTTAAAATGATGGAAAATGTCATAAATCTTGATTGTTTCATCATTCGTTTTCTTTACTCAATTAATCAGTAAAGGTCACAGGGTTCTTCAAGTGTCTATATCCAGCACACATTGGGCTAAAAGCCAGGGTACACCCTGGACAGATAACCGGTCCATCACAGGACAGCACTCCTAAGCGAAAAGTAGGGATAAAGTGCCAAGAACAGTGTGGATCTAATACATCTGAACTCTGATCAGGCTAAATGTATTCATACTATACAGAACATATTACTACTTATATTATACATATATTCATACTTAGTTACATTGAAAACAGACTGGTGCAGTGCATGCACGAGTATTTAATTGGAGCAAAAACAGGATGTGATGTCCCAACTTGCTCACAAGTCACATGGTGAAACAGTTTTCAGTTCACATTTTACTGGTGCATGGATTTTAAAGGAGCTTTTCATAATTTATAATAAGCTCTCAACTGGTACAGGTCTCTCAACTGAGGCCTAAACCAGTACACAGCATCGTTTCATATGGAAAGTTCAATTATGGAATCGAATAATGACTTAACCATTAGGCTTCCGTATTAAACAGAGCGTTTTATGGACAGAATGAACAAATACTACCCTTTAATGACATTGGAATGTAACCTGACAGTTCGAAAAATGAAGGGGTTTTCTTTTTGCTGACACTCCATTACAAGTAAACATCCCCAACAGAGAAAAGCACTAGAATAAAAGCCAGCCTTTGGCAGCACAACACAGACTCTATCGAGTCTAGATTCAAAGCACTTGCACAGGGCTAGAAGACTTACACAGGAGCAGCACATGGACACGATGATAAAGGCCTCCAGGATTCCAGCTGTCCCCACGATCCAGGTCATTCTCAGGAACAGGATAACTCCCAGTATGTTCTGGAGACATGGCAAGTAGACGCCGATGAACGTGCCCATCTGAGGACTCTGCACACATGAACACCCACAAAAGATCACATACCGAGTACAGAAAACATGAAAAAAACAGACCAATACAGAGACAAGACTTATTAAGAACCTGTACATAAGATAGGAGAATGTCTTTTTATTTAATATTAAAATTAACTTTAAAGAAAAGTGAAATTTGTAAAGTGATGTCTCCGCCAATTAGAACCCAAAATGATTAGAGGTGTAATGATGCACTCTGCTCACAATGTGATACATATCTCGATGTTATGTTCAGAATATTTAAAAGTATTTGTATAACCATGATTGAAAACACATTTAAAAAGTAATAAGACAGTCTACGAGATAGTGTGAGTTCAATGAGAGCCTTTCATATCATCCATCCACTAGGGAGCAGCACTAGCGTTGCATTAAGCCATCTGTATTAATCTAAGAGAGATGTTTCACATGAAAAATGCATTTAAATGAATAACTGTCTCCTGGGAAATATTAAAACAAAAACACAAGGTAAAGAAGGTGCAGAAGTGACTAGAATCACCACCACTCCAAGAAGAAATGCAAATTCAGCTAAATTTTAACCGTATTGCAATAATTTTATATGGTACTGTGCCACAATATATTGTTACACCCCTAAAAATGATTAATAAGATCTCAGTTTTTTTTTTCTTGCCTCGTTCTGGTTCCTGAAATGGTCATGTGACAACTGATTTAATTGCTTAGCATTTCAAGCACATGTTGACCTTGCCCCATATTCTTCCACCCACCTCACAGGCCACGTAAAAATGTTATTTGCCATTTAGGTCATGGGATCCTGGTAACAATTTATATATTCCTATAAAAATATGAAAATGTTTACAATTTTATTCAAAAATGACCAATTATTTATTAAGAATTATACGTAGGTGGACTAATCATAAATCTAAATAAATTCTAAGTATCTTTCCCCACTTTTAGTTTTATTAAGATCCTATAACTGTGTTTTACACATTATCACTGTTATTACATGTGTATCAAAATATAAAGTGCTAAATAAATTTCAGATAAATAATTTTACATGATTTGCAGCTCAACTCATAAGATCCATACCCAAAGAAGGTTTGTCTTCAAGAGAAAATGAGGCACTCAAATGTTTTTGTTAAACAAAAAAAACAAATTTAAAATAAATACAAATAATATATTTACTCTAGCAAAAATCAATCAACAGCATTAAAGAGCATAGAAGCATGCACATGTACATCTAAAGTGCCAACCGGGTGCTTTCATCCTCAAAATCACATAATCCATGCCCTGCAATCCATCCAAAGTATATATGGTTCAATACTGAAAGCATTTCCTCTCAGATCAAGCAAATATGCAGCTTAAATGTTCATCTGTAGGATAAATCAAACTACAGAAACCATAAACACCCTTAAACACCCAAAGAGATAAAAGCGTACCACATAGACGAGCGAATGCGTGCCGCCATCGTCCTCAAATACACTTCAGTGATAGACGTTCGGACTGGATCTATATCATTTCCTCTTACAGCGTTCTAGTTATCTCAGGACTAAACTAAAGCATTGCTTCTCTGTCACCAAAATGATCATGAATGCATACCGTAGAGAGACAAATGCTTGGTGATGCTGGAGTCCTCAAATACTGTTTGGGGATGAAGTTTGATGCACAACTAGTCTGACCATCTGAATTCTTAAATCCCAGTGCCAATGTGTGCTCTTAAAGCCCCACTAAATCTAACTGGTGACGAGGAGATGTCCTGGGACTGTGGTTTTGTGGCTATTCTCTGGACATTGCTTCAACAGCTTAACTTCCCGGCAGCAGCACCACTAGAAATAAAACGCTGGTCCCCTATGAGCTTGAAATGCTCAAAAGAAAAACTGTACATATGTTCATGAATATGTTATATTAAGAAACCCTCAGCCATCACCGCTGCAGTCATCCTCTAAAGTGCAATGAAGCCCAACGTGTCAAGCTTTCCAAATAGTGATAAAATATATTTATATATCAAAAACTATTGACTCAACCATTAGTCAAATCAGATGTTCCAATCCATAGCCACCAGGTTCCAATCTATAGTGAATAAAATCAAGCAAACAACTTTGTGAAAGATGGATGCAGTGAGCTCCAGAATGGTTCTATTATAGGAGCCAGTCGTGTTCTTATATCAAATAGGTCATTGGTTTGATCCGTGGAAAAGATTGAGAAATAAGGGAACTTGGCAATTAAATTGCAATCTCTTGATTGGTGTTCAAGGTCACATAATCAGATTGCCTGGACTGCATTCGTTCATATACATGTATCACATATATTTGAATGTCTGTCATATTAACATAATAACTACTGAAATGAAAATAATCTCATCTGAGACTCAACAGTTTTTTTTTTAATTTAGCTCTTTTGTTTGTTTCATCCTTATCCATTGTTGTAGGTTTAAAAATACCGGAAACTTAAATTCTGGCGTGTCAGAGATTGAATGGCAGGTTTTCATTGTCCAAAACACACAAGAAAGGTGCTATTTTGGAAAAACTATGCTAACTATGAAGGAAAACTTTGGAGATGGCCCCATTCGGTTCCAAACTGATCTCCCCCCCCCATTGTACACATTTTTCTTTTATGCTTTTCAATATCACTTGTGTCTGCAGAACAAAATAACCAAAATAACCTTTTTTCCACAATCTGAATTAAAACAATTTTCCCAGTCAAACAAATTACTCTTGTTAAAAATATCGGTAAACAGGCAGCTGGTATAAAAGTGTTCAAATATGGTCAAACATATTAGTGGCTGCTTTTGTTCACATATGACCTGTAACCACTTATATCCCTGTTCATAAAACCAATCTTAAGTCAAAACAAAGATCTGCTTTTGGTCTTGTGTTTTAAACATTAATTGATGTTGTGTTAAAAGGAAACACTGAAAAACATGAATCGCAGATTAGTGGGATCACTTGGAGAAAACATGCCTTGGTGGTGGGATCAAGCACAAAACTGTCTCAGCGAGCACATATTTTATTCAACAAAGGATAATGTTTAAAGGCTAAATGAACATGAAGCTGATTATTAAATTTTTTACAGAAAGATATGTGACATTCGTAATATGAAAATATTATTGACCAAATACCCTGGCTGTAAGCAAAGCCTCGTTTCTTATGTTGTGTAATGGGCAAAGAAACGAGTAACCGAACATTAAGATGTTTCTATTTTTTCACTAAGAGTGATTTTGCAGGTTAACCCAGAAAAAAAATTGTTTAGCTAATCTTCTTGCTCTAAGCCAAACCATAGCTTGTTACAGTGGAGATAGTAGAACCTCATTTCCTCCTTCATTATCTGACCTGGATTCATTTCCTGTCGTGTTTTACATAAAGACATAAAGAATGACAAGAATGGTTGATTTCCTGAAACAACACTTTCACATTTTTTCTGGTCACCTTAAAGAGGTTGCGCCATCCAAAATTTGGTTAATCTATATTTTCCATGAAATGAATCAAAACATTTTCAATTGTGTTCTGAGAAATAGCAAAAGGTAATGACTACTTAAAAGGCTTGTTACCTTGACTGTTTTCTTTTTGGCCCCTTCATCCTCATCGGCCTCCTCATGTTCACGGACGCCCTGTGTGAGATTGGTGTAGTTGGCCAGTTTATTGAGCAGTGATGACACCATAGGATTGCTGTCCATCTCCTCCTGAAAAGGACAACACCAAGCAAACGATTAAATGACCCCTGTAATCTACACAGAATCATATATGCCAGCAAACTATGAGGTGCCACAAGGACCAGTTCTAGGTCCAATACATTATTTATGTATTATAAAAATGTCTGAGAAGAATTTTACCTCAAAAAGTGCCATGTTTTTCCCATCGTATAGAGTTCCCTTATCATCGTCAGTGTTATTAATGAAAGGGCTGCTTTCCCTTGGGTTTCCATCACCTGTAAAAAAACGCACAGATTGTTTAGAGAAACCAGAAGAGTTCATGCTCTGCTATTAGTTTTTGTGTTCTTTCTGGGTCATTTACTCAAAAGTAGACTTGCATTCATCGCTGCGGGTCAGATGTAATGATTTTCTTGTAATTAGAGCGATCGATGAGTTACAGTTCAATGGTTTTGAACTCAGACGGCCATCATGAACAGCTTTTATAAATCCTCAAACACACTTTTACCTCAAACATAGCTTTTACATGCAGTTACTCACTCTTGCCCTGATCTGTCTGCATTCCTGCGTGTATATATATTGCAGTGTTTACGCATCTACCCGCTGCATTAGGATTTATTTTCAGATTAATTTACTTCAATCATTTCCAAGGATTTGCAGTGATTTATGGAAAGTAGAGTGTTTCTGAATTTAAATGTTTGTAATACCTCAAGGGGATTTACATTTTATTTAGATAGATGTCACTTAATAACATATCAATGTAAATCTGTTTAGTTCAAGATAAATTCAATTGAATGGCCAGAGTTGTTTTAAAAACAAACAAAAAAAACTTTAGTTTTTAACTTACTAACAGTAGAATTCCTTCAACACACTTGTAAAGATAAATCCAGCATTATAAAGAATGATTTGCACCTGATAGAAACCTTACAGCAGGGTTTAATGCATTGGTCCAACAATTTAAATAAATTTGCTTTATAAAGAAAGATATCGATTCATGACATCACCAAATCGATATCGAGTCTCCCAAAGAAATGTCTTTATATAGTTACCAATGGTGAATAGACCCAATATAACTATTTTGAATACTATGATGAATAGTGAATTGAATCTGATATCATTTTAATCTAAATTGAATTGATTCAGGAAATTGTCAGTGAAACCCACCCATTAGAATGTGAACCTTACCCCAGTTGATTGTGGGGTTATTGTTGGAGATCATATTATATGAATTGAGCACATTAAGCAAGGCAATCCCACAAAGGATAAATTAACCTATATCTTATAAAAATTACTTTTCTATTTGATCTAGATTTTATACAATACAGATAATTAAAGTATGCATCAAATACTGGAAAGCTAAAGAGTTTGCATAATGTGGAGAAATGTAACATAACCAACTTGAACATCCATCATAATCTCTTCTTGAATATTCAACGCAACCACAAAATTCCTGAATGTCCAGAGCTGAAAAAAACAATGCATTTCTGGCATGAAACCACTTGTGATTTATGCTTTAACATGCATTCATCCTTTAATATTTTCCAAGAGCTACAATGCGTCCGAATTACTGGAAAAAGTGGTAAAACAATATACCCAATATAAAATCCCACCAGATGTATTACAAATATGCATGTTTTTATGCATTACTGCACATCTCAGAGCTAAACCTGAAGGCAGAGCTTAACCAGAAAAAATAAAAACTTCTAAAGACAGAAAACGAGATAGAAAAATGAACAAAACCTACCGATGACAAGGTGGCACAGAGGACATTTCACGTCTTACAGATGCTCTCTCCATTGCACTATTTATTGTTTTATTTTATGAACGTACACATTGAAAAACTGTAGTCTGTATTTTTTATATGTTCAGCAAAATTAAAGCTCTTTTTTTTGCTTTTATAGGGTTATTTTCAATATAATGTAAGCGTATTATGCTTGTACCTATGTAAAAATTAACATACCACAGGGACATGCAATTTTCACAATACACATAACTGACTGAAATATACGGTATTTGAAAAAAAAATTGAATTGGACTGCAAAGTTATTTACTGTAATATACGGTAAAATAGGGTGGCACAGTGGGTTCGCCGGTGACTGTCCTGGAAGGGGTTTGCATGTTCTCCCAGTGGTTGCGTGGCTATTTCCTGTCTTTGCTCTTTATAATTCAGCAAAATGTACATCACAGGGCAAAAAGTTTTGGAAATTGTGGAAAAGTGCTCTAAACAAAGAATACTTAAAAAAATGGAAGAGTAAATGAATTATTTTCATCAATGAATAAAATGCTGTAAATGAACAGAGAAAAGCGATATTTATTGTAACTATCTTTTACCTTCGAACAAGATTAATTCTAGATCACGAAGAACACCAATCAACTTCAGGTCATATGGCTTTCTCGCATCATTCTGCCTTGTCATATAATTCCAAACAAACTCAATGACGTGAAGGCCATGCCATCATTTCCAGTACTTCTTTTTCACTCTGAAGATAGTTTTTAATCACTTTGGCTGTGTTGGGGTCATTGTCCTGCTGAAAAATACAATCATACGCCTCAGTAATGGTATGGGATGATAGATGATTTCTCAGCATTTGAAACACCTGACCAAATCTCCAACTTTCTTTGCAGAAATGCAGCCCCAAATGCACTCTCCTGCCATTTGAGGAACTTTTTTTTTTTAAATGTTTAAGGAATATTTCAAAATTTGACTCATCCGTCCAGAGCACCTGCTGCCATTGTTTTGCACCCCAGTCCTATGTTTTCAAGCATATTTCAATCACTTGGCTTTGTTCCCACATCAGGGGTATGGCTTAAAATTTTCCACCTCTGATCAGATTTCAGATTGCAGTTTGGTACATCTGATGAATGAAACTTTCACATTATCAAATTTTTTATGAAATATTACGCAAGTCGATTCCCTTTAAATGACATTTTATTTAAAACACTCCTACTTTGTTCCTTCATCACTTCTATAATATCCTTCTGCTGCCTTCTTTGCGAAGTGACGTGTGTTAATGACCGAAACAAGAAAAGTGTAAAGCAGCATTCGATTGCATTCAGACGATCAGATGTGCATGACTGACCACAGTCATACTCCAACACAGCAGCTGAATCTCTCGAGACATGATCCACTTTTATTAAAACGACCCAGATTAAGATAAACTCGTAACATTCCTGACGTCATACTCGTTCATTCAGCTCTTAAATAACAGTCTGCTCTCTTCTAGCAGTGGTGGAAATGCAGGGTGTAAATGAACAAGCAACAAAGAGAGATTTGGCTCCAGGCACTGGTATATTGTACCTCGTTCTTCCATCACAAGATTTTATACAGTACGGTAATCTCAAAAATAACCTTATCTTTAGTTAAAGGGGTCATAAAATGTTGAGCATTTTAGTGGCTTTTATAGTGATTTATAAGAGTAGATTTCTACAGTAGTTTATAAGAGGGACATTCCAGATCAACAAACGAGTTTGTTTCTTTTAGTTTTCTCAACTGGTTTTATTCAGGCCATTGATGAATGGTTAAAAAGGCTGAACATGAAACGTCTGATTTCCCTCCTCAGATTCTGACTCATAGAGATTTCCTCCAAACGTCATTACAGCGTCTATCGATGTTGCTTAATAAAAACATTATTGAAGTATTGAAGCTGCTCATAATTAATCACTCTAATCTCCCTCACATCTATGTTGACCATCAGACAGTAACTTTGCAAACACGCCATGAATATGCAATTCAGGAACCAATGGGTAAATAACTGGGGAGTAGTAACAAAGTTTTCTGAATTAAAATCTCAGCCCATTTCCGGATTAAGCCTGGGCTTGAAAATGAAGAGATTGACTGTGATTTTAATAAAAAAAAAATAGAGACTTTTTGAGAGAAAATAAATCACATTTCCATAAAATTTGACCAATGTGAACCACTTATTTTTACAAATAAAACAATGTCATGACCCCTTAAAAAACACACTTTTTCTAGAGTTTATGCCACATCATGCCATTTTTAAGGATGCCATTTATACTAGCACTGCACATTTAATAACATTCTAAATGCGATATTAATCGTAAACTAGATGACTAACATTGTAGACAAACCTTGATGTTGGCTTGTAAAAATGTTGTTTTAAGGTATTTTATGAAGCAAAATGGATTGGTTGTCAAGGTATTTTTGGTTGTTTTGGAGCCAGTGACATCATACAAAGTTCCACAAACCAATATGATGATATTAACGAACCCCATGTCCTTCCTTAGCTAAGATGTGATTTTCCAAAAAGAGTGTGAATAAACGGTGTTAAATGTAACACTATGTGAGTTCTAGCATTGACTTGAATGCCTGAAATTTTCCCACTTGAAAGCCCCTTTTTAGGAACACTCCACTTTCCCAAAACAGGCTCATTCTCCATCCCCCCTGAGACAATAAAAAGTCTGTTACCACTTTTTGGTAAAATCTATTCAGAATTACTTAATTAAGCACTGATCATTCTGATGAATTAATTTTTGTGATTTTGAAAAAATAGGAAAAAGTGTGAAATTGAGAGGAAAAATACAATAAAGAACACATCAATCAATAACTTTGGGGAACGTTTGCAGGGCAGGTCTGAGACGCCACAACAACTTTGTTCATGAGATCCCAGGCTCATCCAATCACAGAGTGTCCCTGGATTAAGATGACTCGACTTCCTCTCGCTGTTTGCAAACAGTCTATTTGTGGAAATCATCCAGTCAGAGAGCAAATATAGCAGGTACATTTATTTAGCCTAATCTAGTCCAAAATGATTCAACCCGCTGAATCATAGTAACTTATATTTAATGTATTGAAAAGAAGTTGAAGGGAGTTTGCAAGGATGCCCGGAAGTTAAATCAAGATCATAGATGATAAGAGGATATTTTAAATGAAGCATCAACCAAGAAGCATTTACATGGTGCAAGAACTAAATAAAAATAATAAATCATTAATCATGGATTGTTAAATTAAGAAATCCACAATCGTTACATAACTATGTCCCCAGATGATAAATAACATATAAAGAAAAAAAATGAAAATAAACAAAAACTTTTAAATACAATAATTACAAAGAAAACTAATTGTAAACAAGTACAATGACAGCTAAAACAAATAATAACATATAAAGTACAAATAATAAAAACAAACATTAGAATTAGAAAAAATACTCCACTTTAAACTAAAGCACAAAAAAATCTGTTTTAAAATAATCACGTAGAATAAATGTAACATTTAAATTTAAATAAATTTACTTAATAAATTATCATCATCAGTTTATTTTCTGGAATAAATGGCCACTCAGCCCATAGTTCCACGTTATTGATTTTGCATCACAGATTTCATGGAGAGCACAGGGTTACACAGCCTTGATATATCATCACATATTTCACCAGTAAGCACAAATTCATCCAGATAGTTTCTCTGCAGATTTTCATACAGAAAGTGTCTTTTAACTTCTATTTTTTAAAGTATTCAAAAGGATACCGAAAGCAAATAAAATAAAAAAGGACAAAGAAAACTTAAGCGGAAAAAAAGCACAAATCACAAATAATGACATAAAAAAAATGAAAAATGTAAAAACAAATAATGATAACCATGACCCATCATCTCATCTCCCTGCATCCCACAGCTTTGCCTTGTAGCCTGAATCACGATCTCTGAGGTAATAAATGGCCACGATCTCTATTTATATCAGCTAAGCTCTCTCTGCTTCTGATCTGTAAGCGGCCTATAGCCACCATGCTTTACACCGGCTGACCGAGCAAGAGATGCAGGCGGAAACAGTCGCTCCAATCCTTTTATCCAAGCATTCAGAGTGGATACACACAAGCAGAAGGCCACAGTCTGCATGTAATGTCAGTCATTTAGAATGGTCTGATCTCTGTAAGAAAACACTACAGAGATAAACGAAATTGTTCAAAACAGATATTCTAACGGTACCAAACCTTACATAAAACATATATAAACATATATGCATTTACATGTATGTACTTTGACAGAATTGGTTTATTATGATCTAGAAAACACAGTGAAAGAGTCTAAAAACAAAAAGAGAAAATGTTTGGTCATTCGTCTAATAAACCTTTAAAAAACCCAGTTTCATTCTGAGATTATGAACTCCTGACAAAACCAGGTGTTTACTGATTATTTGGAAACTAGTAAGAACTGGTTTCGAGGCTTCTCATTAACAATATAAGGTCCATATTAAATTAGAATTCTGTGAGACATTTTTTCATGCGGAACAATATGTTCATTTTGTATTTTAAAAATACTTTTGTAATACAACATCTGTGTATATTTGGAACAGACTGATAATAATGATAATTTGGAACAGACTGATAATAATTGAGATACTTTTAAGTGATCTGTATTTTATGTTATGGATTGTAAGCTTTGCAGTTTGCACCATAAAATCCTTTTTTCACACCGAAAAACACATTCACACCGGAGAGGAATTTAAATGATTCAATTAACCTTCCCCATGTTTTGGGGATTTCGGAGTACCCGGAGGAAACCCACTCAAGCACAGGGAGAACATGCAAACTCCTGACTAACTAAAAAAAAAAACAACACAAAAAGCAACACAAGCCCTTAATTCTTTTTTATTTTTCATAGTTTTCATTCTTGTTTGTTTAGAACTTTTGAAAATCAAATTAATAATAAATTGAATATACCCATAAGAAAATAGAATAGAAAATAGAATAAATAGAAAGATTGAAACAAAGACACTTTATTGATTCTCGAAATCCAATAGTATTACTGTATAACTCAGTTGTTTGATTTAAAGTGTAAACACTTTGTTTATGTTGCCAAATGTAATAATGTAGATCAGATAACAACATTTAACATAAGCTGTTAAATATACAGTGTACAGTATGTTTATACCACCCCATATTAATGCATTTATGTCGTACAAAAAAGCTATAATTTATAAGGCCATTCAATAGTTAAGTGATGGCATTTGAACTAACACAAGCGTAGATGTTTGTTCTGGTAAAATAAAAGTGGTTTGGGGTGAAGTGGCTTGTTCTCAATGAAAGTTTTAATAAAAGTATTGCAACCCATGTATTATTCATGTATTCATGTCGTAAATTCTTCTTCCTCTAAATAACGACATATCTGATTTTATATTGATTATAAACGTTTTGCCTTCCACTAGTGCCTAAATCAATCACTTTCAGTGAGTAAAGGCTTGACCAACATAAAAACACCAAAGGTTTAGCTAATTATATATCATATTTGTAGGTCTTTATTTTAAATGTCAACGTTAGTTGATTCTGTAGATCCGAATTTTTTAACTGATTAAAACTGCTTCATATTACTCTTTTATGAAGAGCATATGACAGTGGCCAGATTTAGATTCCAGGCCAATATATTTGCAATTATTCCTAAAATCTCAAAGACACCAATCCTCCTCATACTTTCTTGGCTCACCTGCACACAAATACAGCTAAACCACGTCAGACAGCACAGTGCAAGATTTGTAAGATGAATATATACACATGTGAAAAAAGCATACAAGTTCCTCTTTGTCCATTAATATAAACCCAGATGAAAACTGCAAGCCATCTGTTTATTTACCGAAGAGCAAACTGAGGAACTAAAGACATAAAATCTCACATAAGATTAGTGTGCTAATATTTAACTAACAAAAAATGGGAAACCATCAAAACTATCTGACGTAGAACACACAACATGTTGAATGTCAATCAAGATCAGTTTAGAAACAATTGATAAACCACAGCAAAAATATTCCAATAAAACAGACATTTAATTTCAAGCTGAACCCAACTCTTCCAAATGTATCCACTTTACCTAAAATTATTATATAAGATGTCCATAACTTTAAATGGCAAATATTTAATTGTTTAAAAGAATCTTTACAAAGTAAAACAAACTTTACAAAAACCTTAAAAATAAATGATATAAAACATGGAAGTGCAAAGAATAAAATAGCAAAAGAGAAGTGTAAAGTAAAAAATGAAAGGAGAAATCATTGACAATCAATTCACCAACAAATTTTGATCAACCGCAACCAACATGAAAACACCTAAAAAAAAGCCAGAAATTTCACACATCTCACACATCCTTATCCCAAGGGTCCCACCAATTTAAGTTGGGTTATTCACAAGACTTTCAAGACTTGTGCAAGCCTGAAAACATAAAATATTATCTGAAAGTGATGCGCCAGTATTGGCATCCAAAAATAACTCTCAAGCCTGGAATTAGAGGCTCTGAAAGGAATAGTTTTCTGAGGGCATCGGACACCTGTACTCACCCCGCGGGCAGGAGCTGGCACTGGAGCTCGCCCCCTGCTCCATGCTGATGAAAGAGAGAGAGGGTGAGATGGGTGAAAGGAAAGCTAAAGACCGGCCGCTAAACTACAATGAGCCCCGAGGATCAGCCAGGAGAGCTCAGAGAGACATCAGAGCATCATCAGTCCCTGAGCACTTGATCCCTGATCTGAACTGTGCATACACAAAGGGGTGGAGCCGTGAGGAGAGAGAGGGAGAGAGAGGGGGGTAGCCATTCCATTGAATTAATTTGCCACTAGTGAGGGCGAGGACTGAACATTTATCTATATATAATGTGTAATAATGTTAAAAAGCTTGTACAAGTTGAAACATACAATAATACAAAAATAAAACATAGAGAAAAACATTTGGTTGCCTAGGAAGTAAAGTTGTGTTTGGTCTTTGTTCAATAAGAAAAACGGGGAATCTACAGTAGCTTTTTTACCAATTAATGTGTCTAACATTGTAAGTACAAGTACTTTAGATTTACAACCAACATAGCAATAAGAAAATAATTATTAGGTTTGTCCACACGTACCTGAGATTTTTTGAAAACCGTTTTTTGTCCCTCACACCATTAACAAAAAAAAACAGCATTCAAGGCTTTAAATAATCTGCAAATATTCAGGCTACACTATGAAAACAGCACAATTTGAATCAATTTGTGATAAAAGAAGAGTTTTGGTGTGTATTGTACTATTGAAGCCAACATAATACGAATAATACATAATACTCATTTTCGCTTCTTGTACCATTTGTTTTGGCAAATGAGTGCAAAAATCGAACTTGGGTGTTCACCAAAATCAGACCAAAATGATATTCAGAGACCTGTTTGAAAATGTGATCTTGGTACCCTTCTATCCAGAAACCAATCTGAACCATAATAAACTGAGAGGAAAAACTAGCTTTCATAAGCCATATTTCCATCCTAAGATATTTGAGAATACGACAATTTTAGTATGACCAAAACAACATTTCAGATGTTGTGCAATGAAATCAATGTGTTGGTTATAGTTGATTTATTCCGTTTCCTTCACATATTTTTTGTTATTGGATAAAACGTTTATCCTATGCATAATTTTTTAATGCACATTTTTTAACATTATTGCGCACCTTGCCGTTTTCATCCAGGGTCTTTTTATGTGATAATACAGAATGCTCATGGATGGATGGAAACAGCTATAGTCAGTTGCACATGTGATGTTTGTGTAAAGCAAATACTATAAGCGTTATTGCAGATTGTGGAGAAAAGTGGAATTGTGCAGAGGTGTGTCTTCTAGAAATTTGGTCTGATGTTAATTAATAGCTCCTAATTATCTTTGTTTAAAGAGCAGCTCAGAGAAAGAGTGTGTCAAAGATTGGGAGAACAATGCCGGCTTAGGACAAGACTTATTATATCTCCAGAAGAGAAGCATGGCACAGTTTTGCAGAATTCAAGTAAGTCAAAGTCATGGACCTTTTCCATCAGTTCTCTTTAAAAGCTAGTAAGCTGATTTAAAAAACACCAATTGATGCCAAATAATTCTGTGAAATTATGAAAAATAAATTTACAAGGACTACTAGTGACGACTGGAAGTCCTCAATGCACTTTCGAAGATACACTTAAGCACGGTGATATGTTATACAGGGTTGTATAGGGTTCATTTGGTGAGAAAATGCACAAAGAGCCTTGAGCTGTAATCATAGGTGAAGCATGAGTTATGAGGTGAAGCAATAATAATTATCCTGAACATGAGCGTGACATTACAGACTCTCGTGCTGCACGGTTTCATCTCAGGAAATCACTCGAGCTCGGTATTAATTGCTGGTCGTGTGACTTCATCAACCTGCGGCCTGGATGTAATCACTTAAACAGATTGAACAAATCCCTTTCTTTTTATAAAGCAGTGCAGGAGCAGAGGAAGCAAGGCCCACGCATGCAGAACCAAAAGCCTTCCTCTACAACACTGACCCACAGACATCAGAGGGGGACAGACAAAACAAAAGCATCCGATTATTCGTTTAATCACGTATAAGCTTTTACTTCAGTGCTCTTGAGAGCTCCATTATACGGGAAACCATTACAGACTTTTCATTACCACCAGTTTAACCCTGAAGAGACGCTTTAAAACCTAAACCTAATCTTAACTTGATAAACCTTGTCTTTCATTTGGCCTCTTCACCCAGAAATCCCTCATTTAACTTCAGACTTGATAAACTCAAATAAAATTTGATATGTTTCTGTAAAAACGTTTTCAGACAATTCAACTGGTGGATTGAGTTGAATTTCAGATTAGGCTACTCACATTTACAAGGGTTTTCAGTATGAATCTTCAGTCATTATTAGTAATATTTCCCATTTAAAAAACAACTATGCAAAATTAAAAGTCAGCATTTTGAGACTACTTAAGTCCGAAACATAAATATCAAATATAACTGATGTTATGGGCAGTTTAACTACAGAATGTTTCAGTATTTTTAAAAATACAATTTAAAAAAAGAATATAAAACGTATCATAAATTGTATCAAGACTTTTTTGAGTTTTGCAGTGTCCATTCTTCGCACTAAAATCTAAAAATCCCCTTCTTAAGAGAAGATCTAAAAGTTATAATCAATATAATACAATGTATTCAGTGTTTAACAATATGTTGTGGCATAATATACCGCGAAACAAAAATAGCTCAAATGGAACAAGCTTGAGAAACAGGAGTAAACTTGAGAAATTTACAAATATTATGAAGCTGTGTATGAAAACTTCAGAGTGAACGAAACAATTTCCTCAGTTACAAGCTTTGAGAACACAAACGTTATCGCTGCCCCCTAGTGAATGGATTGCATTACACATTCTAATACACATCAGTTTTTTTTTCAAGTTTTTTAACTTAAAAATGTTTTTTTTAATCTAAAATTTTTACTTTTAGTGTCAAAAATGTGACTTTTCATCTAAAAATGTGATATTTGTATCTAAAAAATTGACTTGTATCTAAAAAACTGACTTTTTTATTTAAAAAAAAGTGACTGTATCTAAAAAAAATTACTTTTTTAATACAATTTTTTTCGATTTGTATGCAAAAAATGTCTGTGATGGACTGGCGACCTGTCCAGGATGTACTCCCACCTCTCGCCCAATGTGTGCTAGATATAGGCACTGGTAGACCAGAGAAAATTTTATTTAAAAAAAATGACCTTACCAAACAATCAATTCTTAGTGGAGAATATTTTTAAACTCTACATATTTTGTACTATAATCTCAAAAAAAAAATTTATTTAAATATTTAAAAAATGGTAAACATATCTCCTAATTTATCCCAAAGGCCAGGAACGATCAGCCGTTCTGTGCTAACCCAAGCAGTGACAGTGATCCTGTCCTTGTTCTAGGTGGTCAAACGTCAGCTCAGTCTCATGGTGTAAGCTCTAAGGCTTACGGTTAAAGAAGAGCTGCTCACGTCACACAGGACGCTGGGATTGCGGGGGTGCTGTATTCACTCACAGATACTCAAGATCATTCAGCCAGGATGGTTATTGTAATATTACAATAACAATCATTTAAAAATATATAGTGTACACAAAAGTTTACAGTGTAGGTTTTAATGTAAGATAAGAAAACAATCATTCGAAAACAGTCAAAATTAAATACACTAATCAATAAATAACACATTAATACATAATCAAAATGTAACCGTGGTTTCTTAACTAATTAAATAATTCAGGTTTAAATTTCCCTTCTGCTACAAAGTCAATATTATTTTTTAAATGAAATTAATATTGGAAAAAAAAAGAATTGTTTCCCAATCATTTCAAAGCACAGTTGGGGAGGGGGAGGAGTGGTTTTGTCCAGCTGAGGGCCTCAGAGAGTCACTGAAATCCATCCTGAAGCTTTTTACTCTCGGTTTACAACTGAGTCAGAAGAACGAAACATCTGTTTAACAGACCACCAAGCCCTCGCATGTACAGATCAGAAGTATAGATCAGTGGCCTCAAATTATTTTGAGATTTCTCCAGACAATCAGCTGAGGTCATTGACAGGTCGTTTCAAAAACACCCATATTTTTAACAAGACGTAATATTGCTTGTAATTTTCCTGGTCTGTGTCTTTATTGTATTGTGATATCATAGTATTGTTAAGGAACCATATATATATGGTATATATATATATATATATATATATGTTCTTTTTTTTTTTTTTTTTTAATAAATTGAAATTCATTTTTAAATTAAAAATTAAATACTGCAACTAATTAGGACCTGAAAACTTTTAACACTAGCAACAGCTTCAGCTTATATATCAACAAAACTAACTATTCAAGTTTTAAGTTTTTGGCTAAAAAGATTAACCTATCCACATTTTCTGAAGAGAGCACAGATCTGGTTGCAGTGACAATATCTCCAGCAGTAGAAAATATTAGATGTGTTGCCTGCCCGATCTCCGTGGAACAATGTCGGCATACAACTTTAAATGTATCCACTCGTCTATCCCCGTTATGTATTTTAACAGAGTCGTCAAAGT
This sequence comes from Danionella cerebrum, assembly GCA_007224835.1. Taxonomy (NCBI): domain Eukaryota; kingdom Metazoa; phylum Chordata; class Actinopteri; order Cypriniformes; family Danionidae; genus Danionella; species Danionella cerebrum. Next base: position 57,186 of record SRMA01026985.1, read on the forward strand.
GTTCTCAAACACGAGACCGTAGTGAGGTGGGAGGGTCTTCAAGCTCTGGCTTCTCTTTCGCTGTTGCCATTTCTCACAGCAGCTACCCGTGCAGCTCTACTGTGCGTCACTCAATAACATCCGTGCGGAAACTCGCCTAGGAACAATGTTCCGCTGCGCTTAATATCGGGCTAATAATAAATTTGTATTACTTAATTTAAAAAATATACCAAAACGGTACGCAAGTTTACTGAACCGAACAGGCCACACCGAAACGGTTCAATGCATCCCTGTGAACCGTTACACCTCTACTATATATATAGTCAAGCCATCACTAACTCCATTATTTAAACCAGTCCTACCTTCTTCCTCTCTTTGACTTTAGTCCAAGCTTCACCCACCTTCCACCCCTTCTTCTCAACTCGTGAATAGCATTTTGGCGGAAAAATAAAAAGTTTAAGTTTAATAAATGTTTTAAATCAAATTTAAGTTTTGGGGGGTTTTTGTTAATAGAAATTTGTTATGATTGACACAATTTTTCCCAATGTAACATGAATTGATTTTCAGTCTTGAATGGTTAGCAGAATATTCTTTTAAGAAAAACTATCTATTTCGGATAATTCATGAGTGTTTTTATATACATATTGTGACGGAGGTCCATTCCAATCATCGCGGTCCTGGCGCAAATCAGGAACACCTGGCACCCCCCATCACAGGAGGATCGGGAACAGCATAAGAGAGAGAGTAAAAGCTGCCAGAGTGAGCTTGATCTCCGAAGAGTGCAGCAGCTAACGCCTCTGTCTCTCTCTCTCTCTCTCTCTCTCCCTAAACAGACCGCCCGTGAACTCTAGAAATGGCACTGCTCAGAAGCCCCGATCCTCCTGGACACCACTTCACGAACGCCACTGGGATTCTTACAGCCACTTGGAGAGGAAGGAGACGACACGCACACAGAGCACTCACAGAGACTTTCTTAATTATCACGGGAAATATTAATAAATTATATTTCTGTTTACAACCTTGTTGTGTGTTCCCTCTCCTGCGACAATATGTAGAGCTTTTGTACATATTTAATTTCAGGATAAAGCTCATTTCAGAAAATGAGTTAAAACACCGCAGTTTGCCCAAATTTTTAACTACAGAGCAGTTTAATTATAAATAAAAATCTTTAAGTTGCATGTACTGTTAAGCGTTTTTAAGAAATTTCTATTTGCTGAATAGACTTTTGAGAATCTTAAGAATTTTATGTGTATTAATGTAAGATTTTGTACATATGATCTGTGAGAGCGGGACTTTGCTGATTCATTTTTAATAACGGACAAATACAATTTATTAGATTCTTAAACATACTTTGTGTTTGTTTAACTGTGACATGTCAAATCCATTTGACCAAACAAAAGACAGTTATAAAAATGGATAAACTGATTATTTTATTGATTTATTGTGCAATTCCAGTCTGTTCCTAAAATCGGTAAAGAAACCAATTCTTAGAAGCGAAAACAGTTCAGGCTATTTCTTAACATCTTCTAATTCCTCATAAACAAACACAGATTTGGGGTTCCTCCATGCACCACAAAGCTTTCTGGACTTTTGAATATGTGTGAACAGGTTAAAAAAAAAGATTTTGAGCTTTTTCTCTTCCATTCCAGCATGACTTTCTTTAATAGAGTTTCTCACAGAGTTAATGAGATAGCAGTGGTTTTCAGGGCTTGCTGTGCATCGGTTGGAGCTGTAAAACACCAGCAGAGACTTTCTCCGGAAGCACCAGCAACCCTGAACCAGCTCAGCGGGAAAAACAAGTGCAGATTAAAACCAGCTTTAAAGGTAAAACTGCTTCTGGTAGAGAATAAACAAACTGGAAGATGCCCCTCTAGAGTTTAGAGAGGCTCTGCAGAACCGAGTTTTCAACTGCAGTTGTATGTTCAGCAGGCAGTTCCTCAGGTAAGATATGAAGGCTAATCACCTCTGACTAATTAAACTGACCAGTTTGCAATGAAACCAGCGTAGAGACACTCCTGTGGAGATTCTTTAACTCTTAGAAGTCCAGGCCCTCTTTGAGAGTTCTTTACTACTTTACTTTACCTTTACAACAGTTTTGTGGCAATGCTTGGTATTAATTTTAAACTAACCTCAGCTTTTTTTAACACACATTTTTAATTGCATTACACAATAGTTCTACAGCAATTCTGAAAAATTACAATGAAAATATAAAATGTTGTCATTTTTTACTGCAAAAATCTCAAAATTTTTGAACAATTTTAATGTTTTATGACAACTCTCGAATATTTCGTATCTCGAAGGTAATCCGTGCAATGGCTCTCAGAAACAACAGTATAAGTTGATAAAAAAAAGAAAAATCAGAGAAAAATCAAGTAACGTTTATTCAATCCTTAAATCTACACATTGTTGATGTAATAAATGATAATAAAACAGAATAAAACACAAGCAAAATACGTAATACGAAGACAAATGTGAAACCTTACCTTTGAAAACATTACAGCATATGAAAGTTAACTTTCTTGAGATATTTCTCGAATTACTAACACTAACATGGTTTCAAGCACAAGCGGAGGCAGTGGCCAGCGTACTGGAGAGAGCGCTTCTGAGAAGGCGTCGCAGGGTTTCTCTAAGTTGCGCTACAGAACAGCATTTTCCATGTTATAAACGTTATTTCTTTTGCAACACCTTGACTCTAACTTTTGTTATAGCACATTATTGGTAATCTATACCAAAAGTTTCGTTTGATTTAAAACTGATGTAAAGTATTTTTAAGGCGTATCAGCCCGCACTTTCTGCAATGGGTGAAAGGAGCGCCCGGAAGCGCAGCATGAAGTCAGACTCAACAAGCAGAATTGTTCGTATCTTGAATTTTTTTTTCGCATCTCGAAGCAAAAAATTTCCTGCAAGACCTTTCGTATCTCAAACATTTCGTAACTAATAGCATTCGTATCTCAGGGTACCACTGTATTATACTTTCAACTTTTCACCACTAGATGGCACTGATTTGGGTTCTGTAAAAGGAAACTGAAAGATTATTCTCACATTTACTCTAAAATTGATTACGTTATGTTGTTAATTGTATATTTGTATAGCTGTTAACTCAAACCAATAAAATTGTTCAAAATAGCAAGAAAAGAGCAGTATTCCGTACCAGCACTTTCAGGAAATGTTTGCCGGTAAAAATGTTTGCAGGTGTTCCTGGTGACTTTTAGCAAGGTTGTTCATTCTCCACATTCTACCTCACTGCTGGCAGTTCACTACCTCAATCAGCCTTGTGTCCGATCTGAAAACGTGTCTAGTTTAAAATTAATATGAATTTAACTTTTAAAAAGTTTAAAAGTTAAGTTTAAAAACGTAAAAAAAAACTTAAGATAAAAAAATGTAATCACATCCCTGTTGTGTTTATTATTATTTACATTATATTTTGCAGAGTATATTTGTTTTAAAACCATATGTTTGCTCTTTTTATAATATAATCTTTTTAGTCTGATAGAGACTCAGACTTGAAAGCCAAAAAACTGAACGGGACATCCCTAGCAATCAATATCTTTACAGCTATCTCTTTTTTTCACGTTAGATGATTTATTTTACTGTATAAGTAGGGGTGTAACGGTACGCTAAAATCGTATTCGGTTCGGTACAGTGTCTTGGAGAGCTCGATTCGGTTAATTTTCGGTACAAAACAATAAGAGCTTACAAAATCTTTATTTTGAAAAGCTGCCAATACACAATAGAATTCTTGCATAAAATAAATAAAAGTAACACATTTGGGTGATATTTTTTAACCTCTTAAGCCCTGAGGCCTATTTTCCGAAAATCCTATACTTTTACTTTTTAAGGCATTTCTCAGCTTTTACAAGGTCTAAACTGCAAATCTTGGTATCAAAATGAAGATAGGTTCTTGGGGAGTGGTGTGGATGAGTTAATTTGACAGTCAAGAACACTGGGTAAGAGTAATTGATGTTGGAATGGCCAAAAAATGAAC
>SRMA01026985.1:61159-95615 GCA_007224835.1 Danionella cerebrum
AGAGAAACTAAAGTGTTCCCAAACAGGAGACCGTAGTGAGGTGGGAGGGTCTTCAAGCTCTGGCTTCTCTTTCGCTGTTGCCATTACTCGTGCAGCTCTACTGTGCGTCCCTCAAAAGCGTCCGTGCGGAAACTCGCCTAGGATCATTGTTCCGCTGCGCTTAATATTGCGCTAATAATAAATTTATATTATGTAACAAAAAAAAATATACCAAAACGGTACGCAAGTGTACCGAACTGAACAGGCCGCACCTAAACGGTTCAATACATTCCCGTGAACCATTACACCCCTAGTATAAAGAGTAATGTTTGCTGACGGGAGGTTCCCTGTGAATGTTGCCAAGAGCCATTGAGATATTTTTACAGTTAAAAAATGGATAAACTGATTATTTTATTGATTAATTGTGCAATTCCGGTCTGTTTCTAAAATCAGTAAAGAAACCAATTCTTAGAAGCGAAAATGGTTTAGGCTTTTTTTCAATATCTACCAATTCCTCATAAAACAAACATAGATTTCATTCGGGTTTGTATTCTGGGTTCCTACAAGCACCACAAAGCTTTTTGGACTATTAAATATTAGCCATTTCCCTCCTTTAAAGAGCAACCTGTAGCTTCGCAATCCTAATGACTATTATTTTTAAGCTGCATTTGCATTCTTTTGTTTGACAGATGCTTTGATCCAAAGTGACTTACATTTTGAGGAATATGCACATTTTTTTACATTCTTGCTTTTCATGGAAATCAAGCCAATAACCGAGGCATTGTTAGCAACAGTTTCACATGTATTTATTTATTACTCATCCCTTTCATGTGACGTATGATTTATGCCTCTTTTTATAAAGCACACTAACAGGTTTATTTATCTTGTCTCGGACACACCCAGTAAACTAAGAAAAAACTATATAACAAAAGTTTTACTTAAACATGCATTCATTTTTTTTCCTTATTCTATTGTAAAGGTTGTTTTCAGAAACTGACACTGAACTGACATATATTACAATAAGCTGAAAAAGTTTTTTTTTTACTTCAAATATCATGTCTGAAATAATTATTTGTATAATATATAAAATACAGAGGCTTACTGATCATTCTGATTTCAAAAATACAAAAGCTCTCATTAATGTTTCTAATTTTGCTACAAAAATATATAAAATATATAAAATTACCGAAAAACTGACAGAGCTAAAGTACTAAAACCAATGGTTCCAATGAAAACAGGAGAACAAAACGGAAAGGAAGTAAAGCTGGGAAAAGGGAAAGTGTGGGTACACCCGGCGGCTCAGCACGAGATGTGTCTGAGTGACAGAAAAACACTCTCTCTCTCTCTCTCTCTCTCTCTCTCTCTCTCTTGCTCTTATCAGACACACAACACATGGGGGCTGAGCTCGGCCAGACAGGAAACAGGAAGAACAAGACCAGAGATCCCCTCTCCTGCTGTTTCCAGTGGTTTCATCCAGGACATTGGCTTTTACTTTTTGATTGAAAAAACGTTCAAAACTAAACAAAATGTGTTTTATTCAATCTGTCACTACACAATCTATTCTATATATTTTTGATAAAATGAAATACCTTTTCAATGCTTAACACTGCCACACAATGACTAGTTCCAACTCATCTAAAAGCTTGAGTAACACTCCTCCATTTTTTGGGAAATAGCCTCATTATTCAACTCCCCCTGAGTTATTCATTTCAATTTGACATTTTTTTTAATCTAATCAGCTGTTCTTTGGGCCTGGAAAAAGCGTTTTTGCATAGCCTTGCAATAAAGCAAAATGTTGGGCAAGTTGCAGCTGTCACACCATATGAAAAGATCTCAGAAAGATACCAGGAAATAACGCAAATCCCCTCAGTCAAGACAAGGTTTAAAAATCAATCCAAACAATGGAAAAGAGGTTTTCGATTCTCTATTGTACTTATAATATATCCGACAACTCTATCATCCGACAATGAGTTCATTTTGTGCCAATAAAATGGATGCAATTACAGCTAAAACAAACAAAAATAAATTGGTAGCAAAGAAACTAATTTAGCTGAAAACAAAACTAATCAAGTAATCACCATAAAAAAATTGACATTGATTTCAAATACACTCCACTCTTTGTTGGTTTCATTTTCAAAGTTTGGATTACACTCTCAACAGCTTTGTTTTCGCTTTCGAAGATTTCCTTTGCGATCCTGAAAGTTACGTTTGTCATTCTGGCACAAATCTCCCATGGGGGCGGGGATAATAGTGGTAGCCAAACACTAGTTCATTGAGCTTCCAATCAAAATCGTACGAGCAGATGAGTGTTTTATTAATTTCACAATGTATTCGCATTTTCACATTTGCAAAATGGAAAAAGTAAAATGCAAATTGAAAGAAAAATATTTTCTTAGCATAGACCATTGAATATAATTAAACCAGAAGCATGCTTTTTTTCTATTTTAATCTTGACGCTTTGAAAGTTACCAAAACTACAGTGTACCATAACTACAGGATAAAAAAGTTGTGATTTTCTAGGATAGGAACTAAACATATTCTGGAGATTTGCAGTCATAACATGACATGTAGAGAGCATGCAGTGCCTGATTTTGATGCCAAAGACATCATTTTGATGTATTTGGAGAAACTGTATTCTGTTTCTCCAAATACAGTTTGGAGAAACATCATCCAAAATGATAATTTTATTGTTTGTTTTTTACACTAGATTTAGTACACAATGTAACTATAGACTATAGATTATCGCTATAGATTATCGCTATAATCACTGCTAAACTACTACTCAATTTATTAACTCATTAAATTAGGTATTTAATCTATTTGGTTTATTATCTTTACTGTATTGTATTTCAAGATCAACTGAAGATGGGAATGGTTCCGAATTTTTAAAGCTTTTACAAGTTAACTAAATGGTCTTTCTAATATACTTTTACTCTGTAATTTATGCTAGGCCACATTTTTCATGTCGAAATCTACACAGTTGTGACAAGAACCTGTTAAACTGTGACAGATTAGGCTTTTGTAAGTGAGATAGGAATATTTATAGTGCTTGTGAATGGTGAAATAAAGTACTTTGGTATCTGTTCAACATTTCTTCTCAATGAGGTCATTTTTTTAAAGGACAATCATAGATTAAATGGTTTTTGAACAGAAATGTGGCTCAGTACTGTTTACACAAGTGTCCTTAAGTGAATAAAATTCATTTAATGCTATTTTAAAATAATCACATGAAAACAACTGCACGTTAGGCTTAACCCAACCATTTGTTGTCAGCTCAAGTTATAAATATCAATCCATCGTAAAATGTGAATAAAACATGTTGGTTGCCACCTGCTGGCAACCAAATTAAACGTGTTTTTACCACAGGCTCAATTTAGGGTTGATTCAGAAAGTGGGCTCAGCACTGACTTTTCTTGATCCAGTTTTTGCTCCAGAACATTTGAGAGTATTTGTTTTTAAAGAAAACTTTGTTGATGTCTCTGCCTCACAATAGATAGCCCTATGAGAGAACAAAACCAAGCATTTTGACCAGAAGTGTATACCGTTTTTTTTATTTATTTTTTTATACCCTTTCAGAAATACTCTCTCATTTCAACGTAATGCATTCAGTGGACTGAAAAGATAGCTGAATACTATAAATCAGTGCACAACCCCAGAGATGTAGCACTAAAGTGACTCAAACACAAACATAAACAGATGGGAAAAGCATTTAATCTGTGATTTTCCAATCATAAACATTTACAGAGATCCATTTATCTGAGTTACTGAAGTAAGGCGTTTACAACAAGAAAGAGGAGAGAACAAGATAAGTTTGATCTCGAGTTCAAACCCAAGATGGACAGCATTGATTGATAGTCTTTAAATGGACCCCACAATGCACACAAACGCCAGTGTTTATATACACATACACAAGAGGGCACATACAGAGCAACTCCTTCAAACTTCACAAGGGCAAAGCTGCTTCATGGTGGTATAATTATATCATGGGAAACTTTGCTGAAACATACAAATGTCCAAAAACACCACACACCAAGGAATGCCACGGTAGCTCTGATAAGCAAAAGTAATGCAATGGAGGGGAACTGTGAAGAACATATCAATCAAACAAACCATGCTCAAAACAAACACTAACAATGCAAGTTACACTGACAAGTCTAATCTCAGTGTCAGCATAAACCCAAACCAAATTTGTTTGCATTGCATGGAAATCAGTTGTTGCAGGGAGCTCCCTTTAGGGATAAGTTGAACACTTAGTATAGCCAACAAAGAAGAGGAGCCCACAAGGTAAGAAGGCTTGGGCATCTATTAATGCCCCCTTGACAACTCTCCGTTGGAATGGTCTACAACCCTTCACCCACCTCATCTCCCTCTAACAGAACCACCAGCATGCAATTACCTCATGGAATTGTCCCACAAGCTTTTAGTCCCACTAACCATTGGTTGGGTTTTAAGAGATTTGCTCTTTCCTTTTACTTCCTGTTATATACATAAGTGTTTGATTCGATTTGTGTGTCTTTAAATAATCAAGTCTTCATCATGTGATTGCAGCAACTGTGAGTTGAGGACATGCAGGGAAGACTCTGCCTCCCAGCTGGAACAAGAACACCAAAGAATCCTCTGAAAGTGATTGAGGATGTGTCAAAAAGGGGAAATCTCGTCATCCCTCATAAGACGGCTGCCACTCATAACTAGGGTTTGGATTTGAGATTTACAGTTTCTTTTGAAAACTAATACTGTAAATATAAAATATTTCAAACGTAAGCATTTTTCCATAAAATCATCCACCAAATGTCAAGTATTACAAACATATTACTCTGTGAGGCAGGGGAGAGTCTGTTTTACACGTGATGGACTGCAAAGGACCAATGTTTACAATGTAACTGACCAAGATAAGTTGCTAAAGCAAAATCACAATAGGTCAGTTATATACAAAATAAAATGACAAGTTAACTGACTGAAAGAAAAAGATCATGATTCTGCTCCAATGGGTAAAAGCAATGTATGTTACTATAGCCAACTTTGTTTTGGTAAAACTGCATATTATTTAGCTTTCGATTACATATAACCTCCGTTTTATGGGGAAGAAGGGCCATCGCGGCCATTTACAATTTGAGGAAAAACATAAAAATAAAATGTATTCAAATTTGGTCTGACATGACATTGTCAAGGTTTCCGCAGGTTTCACAATGTCAAATTTAAGACTTTTTAAGACCTTTTTAAGACCATTAAGAACCACATTTAATACATATACATTAATTGGCATTAATAACAACTGCCATAAATTAACTATAAAATATAAAAAATAAAAAAGTATTGCATACAAGCATCTAAAAATACCTGCATCTTGAAAAATTGTGAACAGATGATAAAAAATAAAAAAATCGACTACATTTTCTTAACCAACATCTAATAAAGTTTAAAAATGTTGCAGAGTTGAAGATAAAGGAACATAACAAATTTGACGTGTGAAAGTTTTGTTTGCTGAAACTTTATTAGTTATGTTTTTAATACTTGAAAAGAACTTGAGATTAGCAACCAAATGTTTCTGAATGATCAACAAATTCATAAATTCTGGTAGTTTGTATATTTTTAAACATAAACATAGGTAATATTTAAGGCTATATTGTAAATCTTTAATGTTATTAGTTACACATTTACCTTTAAAACCAGATTTTTTTTTTAATTCACAGTATTCTGTCTTATATAAGTACTTATGACATAAATCTAACACGAAACGATACTAAAAATACTGTAATTTATAAAGAGGTTCGTCTCAGGAGCAAATCCTATGCTTATGTTTTTTACAACCAATGGGTGAATAACTGGGGAATAGTTGAAGTTTTCCAAAAAATTTAATTTTCTTTGAGTAAAAGAATCTAATTTCCCACACAATTATTACATCAATGTGAAAAACATATTATTCAAAATAAAAAAATGCCATGACCTTTTTAAAAATGTTTATTGACCCAATGGAAATCCTGATTTTATACATTTTCAGTGCAAAACAAATGTTAGCTACCGTTTTTTATTTATTGTTATTAAAACATGCCCATACTGTTTCATTTTAATTTTTTAGTTAGCTTCAGGCCAACGATTGTAGTAGCAGTAATCAGGATTGTTTTGTATGGATTGAACAGAGCTCAAGAATTATTATTATTCAAAAGAAAATAAATACGTATACATTTATTAGATACATCTGATAAAACTGACATTTATATATTGCCCAGTCCGAAGTGCCCAGAACAGGAAACCTAATCCATAGACCCATGACTAAACCACTGCCCCATGTGTCATCTCCAGTCTTCTGTGACATGACCAGGGGCCCGGGTTCCAGAGTCGGACCCACCGTCCACCCCCACGGAGACGGACGGTGCCCCCAGAGTGGAACAGCAGGCCCCGCTAATGACCACCGCCACCCGCACAGCCCCCTGGCGGCAGGGCTTCCCCGTCCTTCTAAGAACCAGCCTTGGACAAACAGATTGGAGGATGGATGGACATACAGACAAAAAAAACAATAAAAAATCATTCATTTTCACAAGCTGCTGACGTCTTTAAAAACAACAACGGAGATGTTTTAAATAATAATCAAACTTCTCATTGTCAAATCAGCAAATCTACTGCCTGGGAAAAGTGAAATGTAAATTCTCGAAACCAGTTTTCCCGCTGATTTCAGATCATTAAAAACCCACACATGAGTGCTTGCATTGTTTTCTCACAACAATAAAGCCTGTGATGGCCTCCTTAATTAAAAAAAGATAAGAGTACATTACTGTATTCATTCTGGATTGGCTAAAAGCTTGGAGTAGATCAGGCTCACGCTGAGAGCCTTCACAGTTACTCTCTTATTCATTTTCGCTTGGCTTTTTCATGGGTGGACTAATAGAATCCAGATGTGCTGTTGAATGCAAGTAATATGTAATCATGCAGAAACTCGGGGTGGGACAGAGAGACAGCGACCTTGTTTGAGAGACAATGCTGTCTCTCTTTCATCTGTGAAGCTCTAAAGCAAAATGACCAGTAAACAAAGAGCAGTAAACTCCCACCGCTGGCAACCAACAGGAAGCAAGCAACTCTGCAAATCAATATCATTGAATCTGAGTCCATGGTCATCTCACAGATGAGGAACGGGAAAGAAAACAGCCATTGCACAACCCTGAAGAGAGCATGCTTGCATAACCTAGCCAGTACCATGCATTCAGTTACTACAGGGAGTGTATGTGGGCCCTGGTTTTAAGCCAGTGTGTCAATTACATGGAGAAGCAAAACAGACTGGTGCATGGTGTTACTGTTTCTGAAGAGTTTGCTTGTAGAACTTCATTAGAGGTGAACAAGCACCTCTGCTCTTTACAAGCACATGGAGGAGAGTTATACTAGCGGTAAAATGTGTTTTTATTTAACCAGATGTTAGCATATAGGTTGAAAAAATAGATCATTTTCAAAATGAATTTTTGTGAAAATATTAAAATCCACTGGTCTAAAACTTCCCACACTATTAATGGGTGGTTTAATGAATGTGTTAAAATGCCAGAAATATCCACGAAAGTATATATTTTAATTCGTGCCCAAAATTGTACCCAACATACGGCTCTGTAATCACTTTTTAACATGCCCTTTTCTCATTTTTGTGGCGTTGTACATAAAACTATACATTTGCAGAAGTGTGAGGTCTATCTGTGACTATATTCTGAGACAAGTGGCCCTTTCCTCGTGTGTATTCTTTGTGTTGCTACCTAAAATAAGTCATAAAAACATAGTAATACCTCATTGTTGTTTTAATTCATGTGGGGCTGTGGGAAAAGGCTACAAATGAATTAACATCCAGTAAAAACAATTGAGTTTGAACGGTTTACCGCCCGCAGACTGAAATTATCCATGAATTTGTGCCTAACTTCAGTATCACAATACATAAATATTATCTAATTTTTGAAGAGCAATACATAAAACTATAAATATGCATAAATTAAAGCCCCCTGTGTATTCTTTGTGTTGCTGCCAGAAATTACATGCAAACGAGATTTTTATAAACGCTGTAAATAATATTTTCATTCCTGTGAGGCTGCGTGAAAGGGCTACAAATCAATTAACATTGAGAAAATATAATTGAGCTTTTCTGGCCGCGGACTGAAATTATCTACGATTTTCAGCCTTATTTCAGTACCACAATATATGCAGCTGTTTGACTGTGCTCCCATTGAGAACAATGATCACCAGACACCACATTGGAAGCATCTGAGAATTTCTTTGTTGCTCTCTGAAGCACATACACATGAACAGTGTTTGTATGCACACCTATTTTAATGCAAATCTGCTCCCTGCTATGTCATAAATTCATGGGTGACCGCGCCCCCTTTTTACACTTTTCAAAAATGAGGTGTGAAAGCACACTGCTGAGTCTCAGGTGACACTTTAACCACAGTGATAATAACATGCGACCATCACACAAACAAGGACTAGATTCAAAGTGTGTTTGAATGACCACTCCAGGAAGACTAGAGACCACCACAGAGGAACAGATTTTCTAATGCAAAAGTAAACATTCTGCTCCGACAGAAGCATTTATCAAAGTCATCGAACACTGATAAGTAACAAGCTCAATAATCCAAATCAGGATTATAAAATTCCAGCAGAAATATTAAACTTTCATTTACTTGGTAACAGAAGCTTCAATATTTCTAGCAAAACATTGGTCCCTAGGAGAAATGGTAATATTATAAAACAATTGTCAAACTTTTAATGAAACTAAATAAATCCCAGACACAAGCAGAAACGTTAGTCTAATTATAGGTATCTTCTCTTGACTAAATGCAAAAAATATGTCCTATAATAACATTAGTTGCATCGAGACAGTATGCATCAATATATCTAGAAGTTTTTTATGAACATTCTCAGCCTTATTTGGACATAAAAATGCTCCTATTCCCTTAAGGGGCACATGAAGAAATGTCGACTCAAATGTGGCATATTTTGCAGCCGTAGCCTTCACTGAAAGATAAAAATAAAGACAAATCTGTGACTCATTTGAACCTTCTAAAATGACCAGACAGCATCACATGAGCTGATCTCCAGCACATCCTCACTTTAAAAACGCCTTAAGAGGCGTGTTCTGAGAGAAAAAAAAGACAACAATCTGGTTTATTTAACTAGAAGCAGCATGCTACAGGCACACAAACCCACACCCAGCAGACTCGAGACACCTCCCTGGCTCACCTATAGCTTCCTCGTCCTCTTCTTTCAGAACATTATCATCATCTGAAACTTCCTGAGCTGCATTCCTTCCATCATCCACCGGCACCACAGTGAAGCTGGTGGGCATTGTGAGACGCCTGTCTTCTGCTTATCTGGCTGTCTCACCCTGAGCCTCTGCTCCTCAGCAGTCACTCGAGATTTGCTTCAAACTTCTCAGTTGTTCTCCTATCTCCTAACACCGGTTTGACCATGTGACCAGTCTTCAACCAAATAAGGAAGAAGGACGCTCCACCCTCTGGGCTGAGTTTAGTGTAAACAGGAGCAGTCTTCGCTCTCTTCACAGACACAACAGGAGGGTAGATAAAGGGAGCTATTGGTTAGTAACCACTGGATCCACTTCTACATATTAGCAAGGTTAAATGAATAATGATAAACAACCAAACCTTTATGCAACTAACTCCTCTAGATTTTTGCAAGTCAAGTCAACCATCTAATTATTTTTTTTAAATGAACTTAATGTTGTCCAATGTTATTCTCATCAATTTTAAAGCTTATGATGCTATTGTTCTAAAAATATCACTATTCTGTATAATACTCTCATGTTTACTCTGACAGTTCAGATGTAAGAAGTTTTAGATGCACTCTAAGGTTATTCAGTAGTTCTTCCTTGGTTCTTTGCAGGTTTGAAGGTGCTTTATAACACTTTTCGCTTTAAAGAACCCCTTAAGCTCATTTAGGTTCTTCAATGGTTCTTTGTGGTTTTTAAAGGTTCAGTTATAGCACTTTTTTAGAGAACTGAAACTGCAGGCTTTTTGGTACTTGTTCTAAAGTAGTTCTTTGTTGTTTTTAATGTGATACATACAGATTAAAGTAGATTCATTTCATACGTTATATATTTGGTTCTAAACAGCACTTTAAACATCGGTAATAAACAGCACTTTTGAATGTTAGAGCTACAAAATGATTGGTTCGACACCAAATAAGATTCCGCAATGGCTACTAACCAAAGAGCCAGATTTCCAATTTACAAGTGTGGCTTATAATACTCATTCCTTTAGGCACTGGGGGAAAGGCAGCGTACACCCGGGACAGGTTACCTTTCTATTGAAAGGCATAAAAAAATATGATGTAAATGTTACTTTCCATATTTATGGGCAGTTAAAAATCCTTATTGTAGCACTAATATCTTCTAACAATGACAGAACTATACTGTTGACAAAATTATTACAACATCTTTCAATATTTCCTAAGTGAATTTGAACAAAGCAAGAGAACATTTTGACATTTTTTACAATATATTTTTTTTCTTCAAGGCAGTCTGAGTTGCTTAAATGAAATAAATAAAAAATAATAATTATTCGCCCTGTTTGAAAAGTAGCAATATGAGAACAAAGTTCAAAGACTTGCCAATTTAACTGAGACAAACTTAAGGCAGAATGAAAATGACCAGGGACAACCTGAAAAAAAGTGATGCAGACTAGAAATGTTTGGGAAAGTTTTGTTGTGTTTAGTACTGGAAGTCTCAGTTAAGAAGAATCTTGGTTAAAATAAAAATATAAAGAAAGATAATTATAATATTTTAAAGGGCAACCTCAGACAGTTTGCAAGACAACATGGTTTGAGTCAAAACTGTGTCTTTCATCATGATAATGACCAAACGCGTGCCTCACTTCTGGTGAAGAAATGCGTTGAAATGACAAAGAGTAGGAGTTCATGTCTGGCTGCACAAAGACTTAAATCCAATAGAAAATATGTGGGGAACAATAAAGTGCTGAGAAGCTTGAGAGAAACAATGGGCTGCTAGACCTCAGTAGATATGCTTGAGAGTTACTGAAAACTATAGGAAATTAATTTATTCTTTGTCATTTTTATTACAAATACTTAAGTCTTCCTGAATAAAATAAAAATGTTGTGTTTATAAAATCGTTACACATCACTTGAGAAATATAAAACTTTCACAGAGGGTCTCATCTGTATTTTGCCTCATAGCTTAAAAACACTGCAATATGTTAGAGAAAGGTCCATTCTTCAACTTCTTAAAAACAAGTTATTAAGTTGAGTTTTAAAATCTATCATTACAACCCTCAAAAATCTACTGTAAAATGTAAGCAGGCACTGAAATTACACTTCATATCTTCACTAACATCAATATAATGTTGATAATAAATGTTTGTAATCAAAATTCAGTTAATGTTAAAGAATCATAATTTGATGACTCGCTGTTATAAAAAAGTGATCATACACATTCTGGTAAATCATTATCATATATATTTCACGCTGACTTAAGATACCAAAATGTGTCAGTACATTATCCTACTGCAGTCAAAGATGGTTATAGACAGACTCAAACACAAAGGACGCCATGATGAGAGACGAGCGCTTGAGATTGAATTACACTGCAGTGCTCAGAAGAGACAGACTCAAGAACATAAAGCCCCACCAGAGGATTCAATGGTCAAATGGACCAAGTCATGCAGTTAAAAATAACCCCGGCTGACTAATGGACCAAAAACACTACAATTCAGAGACGTGAAGATCCTGTTTTCTTTTGCATCGCTGCTCAATGTACTGCTGCTCATCTTATTATCAACAATATTCACATAGACGAGTAATGAAGACTAACATTTTATCCATCAAACAAAATCCTTGAAAATAACTAATTTAAAAATAAATATTAATTTAATCAACATTGAGAACAACCTAAACCAAAAAATGTTGGATCTCATGTCTTACTATTGCGATACACACACACTGCTAACTAAAGTTTTCAGAGCTCAAAAGGTTTTTACTTTTTAATAGGGTTGCAAACCAGTTAATGAAATTTATCCCAATTGTGGATACATGGATATAGCCATTTTACATTACGAAATCTCCTTCAACCAGGTTCTGGAAGTGTGTGAAATTAAAATACTTTTATAATCGGACTCTTTTAGCATCAAATGCAACATTAAACTTAGAAATAAATGAAGAATAGCTGGAGAAAAGCTGCTCAAGTGCTCTCCTTGTCACCCAACACACTCACAGAGAAGTGGCTTCACTCCCAAAGAACTAAACGTACAAATAGTAGTATTTTATATTTGGTATATTACTTTTGTAAGAGGTTGCAATGGCAGTAGGTGAAACAAAACCATACATGTATGAACCAGAAGAAGACTAGTTCTTTCTGGTGCAACTGAATTAAAAAATCTAGTTTTATCCAAACTCAACTCTTTAAGAATTCTCCAAAACACAGTCACAGATATGAGTATTAACTTCATCTGAAGAAAATTCATAAGAGCAGAGTAGGCAAAACGTTTTGATTGGTTATTTCATCAAGAATTTCCAATTATGATGGACTTTGAAATATGTTCCCGTTTATGTGCATTAAACAACAACCTCTTATCTCTTCTGAAACAGATTTATAGAATGTTGAAATAGGTGGAAAAGATGCAAAATTTTATAACATTACATTTTACAATGAAGTAAAAAAAATTCTAGCACTCTATTTTATGCGTAAAGATAAATCCTGAATCAATTCTAAATGTGTTGCTTTACAACTTGATTAATGCATTTGGCAGATGCTTTTATCTAAAGTGACTTCCTGTACGTTGAAGGTACTTACGGTAACTCTTGCTTTCCCTGAGACTCAAACCCTTGATCTTGGTGTTGTGAGCACCTCACTCCTTTGAATGGGTTGCAGGAACGCTTTATTTCAGTATAAGTTTTAGTTCTTTAAAATATCTCGAAATAAACATGGACTTCTTTCATCAGTGTTTCTCATCCTGTCATAATTCTCATTACATGTATAGCTCACGTCACACTTTGGGTTTATTTTCACTTCTTTGTACACTTTTCTGCAATAAAAAAACCCCAAATCTTTCTCTTTCTCTCTCTATATAGTTCTAGCATTGCTCACTGGGAATGGCAGTGTCTTTTTTTTTTCTTTGTTTGGCTGGTTGTGCAGCTTCAAAACAACAACCACAATGTGACTAAAAGATGCCTCCAAATAAAACAACAATAGCCCAGTTTTTTTAAGCAATAATTTTCATGTGTTAATATTGTAATAAAACATTTAATACCGATCTTTTGGCAGCAACTTGATGAATCCTCTTAACACAACACGAAACTTATCACTGTCACGTAAGAAATAAAGTCAGAGGAAAGGTTTCAATCATGACTCAGCACTGATTTATAAGAATTAAAAATATATGTTTAAAGCAAAGCTATAAAGTAATGAGAAAATTTTACTAAACACAAATGCATTTCATCCGTAAAAATAATAACGTATAAAAATATTGGCGAAGAATCACACTTTTAAATATTATAGAAGTTGTTTTGAGGAAATAAACTAGATTAATATTTTAAACATGACAGATGCTTTAATCACAATTAGATTCCCTTCAGAAGCAGCAGCTGGTTTATGTGTTGTGAAACTGCTTTGTAACAGAAATGTGACCCCACCTGCTGGTTGCTTTTGTTAAAGCATGAAAACATCTATCAAAGGTTTGCTGAAAGAACATGTGGTTACTTGAGAATATATATCCCTAATACTAATTAAAGTGAGAGAGAGTGCTAGCCAGACAAAAGAAACACTTTCCTGGCATCAGGATGGGGACAAACCCTAACTTTCCACTTGTTGACAAGTTTTCAAACTGATTCATTCAAGCTGCAGTAATATTTCCATGTTGCTTTTAGAGCCTTACTTGTGCTGCTGCAGGCAACAATTCAAACAGTGCTCAGCAAATGTCATCAGAAGTCATCAAAACATCCACAAGAAATAAGACTATTTTTGAGTTTTTTTGTATTAAATTGAACCACGTTGTTTATTTAGTTTCATTAAAAGAATGCATCCTACTATGGTGTCTAGATCTATGATAATAATATCAGGCAGCCATCGGAAAACAAAACAAGGGCTGAAATGGAACCAGAGACACAGTAAATTTTAACCGTTTGAAAACCATGGTCTAAAGCAGGGGTTGCCAATCTTTTTGAAGCGGAGAGCTACTTCAAGGGCACTGAGTAATGAAAGGGCTACCACTTTGATAACACACTTCTGAAATCAGAAAGGTGCACAGTTCACCTTTAATTTTATATTAATGTCATTCTACGTGAGGACACTGATTGTTAATAATTAATAATTTATCAATAACGATTCAGAATCATTCAACAAGGTAGGAAACAGATAAACGTGAACATAAAATATTTTATTTCTTATTTACCTTTCCAATTGTTTAATTTTCAAATGATAACTTCCACAACATTTTGCAGGAAATCACGTCCAATTTTTCAAGCCGCTTTCAGTTTTTATCAAATAATGAACTCTGCACCATGTTTGTACAAATAATTAATAATCTAAGATTTAACAAAAATCAATTCATTTTAGAATAACACATTTGTACTAATCACTACATTTGCAGCCATTAAAACAAATCACGTCTGTTAAACTTAGTAACACATCTGTGACAGTTTTTCACTCATTTTAAATCTATCTTTGCCATGGCACTGACATTTGACTGGCATCTGTCATTTGTTTCTTTGCGTGTTAGTGGGAAGCCTGGCATTGCATGCTCTTCACCAGAGTACTGTAATCTTGGATGTAAGTTGATACTGCAACTCTTCAGTTGCTTTTTGAGAGTTTTTCACCGGCGTTGTAAAAAAAGACTACTGTTTGGCCAAAGCTGCTTTAACTCGCAAGCTTTTTCTTTTCGTAGAGCGCTGCCGGGTGCGTAGTTAGCATCGTAGCTTTTGTGACAAGTGCTGAAGTGTCTCTCAACGTTATGTGGCTTTGCCGTCGCCACAGTCGCACCGCAAATGAGACACACACACTTTTCTTTCACATTAGTAAAAAAGTATTCTTCCTCCCATTCACTATTAAAATAATACGTTTGCTTCCTTTTCCCACCATTTTTATGTGAGTAGAAACCGCTTTCGTATCCTCGACTTCGCAACGCTCAAGACCAAGGCTAAGTTTGTCGTGCGCACTAGACTGACCTCTGCCTTATTCTCCTATTAGCGAACTCTGCTACTTTATGATTTTTTAAAAGGTTTTTATATATTTTTTATACATTTTGTTTTTAATTTACATCACTGTAAATGCAATTCAAAAAGAATGGCAACACAATTTATTCAAATTTTAGACAGTGATAGTTCGTGATTAGGTCTATTTTGGCTTGATTTTTGAACTGGCCTACGGGCGACTGATATAGTCACTGCGGGCGACGCGATGCCCGCGGGCACCAGGTTGGCGACCCCTGGTCTAAAGCTTATAAAAGTTATTAACTATTTTAATCGTTTTTATGTTTAATGATTTTTTTTGGAAATAGAGGCATGCCAATTTTTGTAAAGATATGTTTAACGCTGTCGATTTTTTAATGAATTTTTACATGTTTTACTGTTTAGTCATTATCAGAATTATATGAAGTGATTTAAAAAAATATTTTGTATAGAAAGTGGGCATAGAACGTTTTTTCACAAAGGAAGCACAAAAATATTCAGCGAAGAGATACTGAAATGTCTCATCATCACTCAACTGACTCCCAACATGCCAAAAACTAATGCTCTGAACAACACATATAAAATAATTCCTATAAAGAACTTTGAACATGTTACAGTAAACAGGTGGAGGCTGCCAGAGGTTTACGCTCTGAAACCCAGCTGCTTTAAACAGGTGATGACAGATGCACCACGTCTCAGATATCTCTTCTTACAGCTGTCCCACACACACAGGGATCAAGTCACACACTTCTTCTGCAAATATCCAGAGAATTTCAGATTATCCAAGTGTGGTCCTGAAATAGGAGCTTGGAGCAATTGCAAGGCCATCACAGACCCCTCACAGTGCCAGAGCTCAGTTTATCTCAATGATGATAGAGAGGGCTTATCACGACCAGTTTTATAAGAGACAAACTGGTTCCAGTATTAACAAAGAGAGTCAGACATTCAAGAATTTAAGAATACTTAGCTCCAAAAATCTGTTCCAACAGCATACGAGCCCACAAAAGTCAGTCAGCCATTATGATTGTACACAAAGAAATATATAACAATCTAGACACTTTTCCCAAAGTCCCACTAACTGTATTAATTGGAGGAAGAAATCCAATATTTGTGATTGAACGCTGTTAAAACACAATAGCTAGATGCACTAAACTTGGAAAAGTTCCCATTTTTTTCTAGAAACCGGGCAAAGGTTTTGTGTTCAGGTCTTTACAGTCATGGTTATAAACTTTAAAGTCATGGGCTCTTTACAAACATCCCCCAAGTGCAAACACAGATTTAACACTAAACTGATCATGGGTGCCAACGTTTATTCAGGACTCAGAGCCCACCTGCTTCTTTCAGCACCCCAACAAGAGTGATGACATTAAAAGATCCTGAAGAGGCAGAAGCACATACGAGTGCTGGGACTGATGGAACGAGGAGTGCTTTACCAAAGAGGAAGTTGCTGTCGTTTCTCATTCAGCAGAGATCGATCCAAAATAAACACCCATCCATTTTATATTCATGATAACCCATTGAGATTGTCACAGGACTCTGTTGGTACTCATCATTATTACCATATCAATGGGGCAGATTCCAGCTATGAATGAGCAAAAACTACTCCACAGTAAATTTTTGGCACCTGTTTTTGCTTTTTCAAACAAGCTACATACATACACACATAATAAATGTATCCAGTGCACAAGAACAGCATAACAAAGCATTTCACAATGAAATAACAAAACTGTAAAAAACAGACAACATAAACATTAATTAAGATTAACTAACCTCAACTCGAACTAATAGTATATACTGTACACAGGCATAATAACTGTTTGATAAAACTTAAAGAAAACATGTAACCTTAAAAATAAAGTTTAACTAACCTAGTTTATAGTCATAACAATAAATTAAAAGTAACGTAAATCAAAACAAAAAAAACCTTATTGCTCTCTTAAAGGTTTTTTGCATGAAAAAACAGCATGTCCATCATTTCTGGTTTTCAGCATGAACGGTGGCATGTTGTGCGCAAGGTGAGCTCTGATTGGTGCCACTCAGCTTAGCTGTAATTGCCCGTGGGGCTGCGTCAGCTCTGGTTGGTTTATATATTAAAATCAAGCGCACAAGAACGTATTCTGAATAAAAATAATTAATAGTTAAAATTGCAGCCTTATGCAGTTTAGAAATTAATAGATGATGACCATCTGTTCATCTGAGTTCATCTGACTCTGTAGACCACGGTGCAAACCCATGCAAACCCAGGAACACCAAACCACAATGATCCTAACCATTAAAACACTTTGTACTGCTCTGTACTGCATCCATTTTCCTTACCCCCTTTAGTCCTGAAAGGGTCACGCGTCCAGCTCACATTGGGAACAGATTAATCTGCTAGTCCAGATTCCCTCCTAATTGAAAGTTATAGGCCTCAAGACCAAACCACGCGTTAGAATTGTCAGAGGACCAGAGAAACTTGGAGAAACTCACACAAGCACTGCATGTGATCTCCAGTCTGGAAGCCTACATAATACACCACTATGATAACATAACATATAATTCATAAAATCTTTCTTGTCTTTTCAAATACCTGTAATTGTGCTGAAATGTAAAAAAAACAGTGCTGTCTGGTAAAAATACCTATTAACTTTTTTTTTTAAATTGTACACAATTATTGCATATTTATTGTTTTCAGTTCCAGTGGCCTCTAATCCGAGATGATTTCACACAGAACACGATGAATGCACAGCAGATGCGAGCATGGTTCAGGTGCAATCATCATTCATTTTTGCTTGAACTAAAAGATATTTTATTTACTTATTTCTAAACAATTCACCCTGGTTTAATTAATTGATTAAATGAGTTAACCCATATGTGTTGCACTTAAGGGTGATTTTAAGTCTAAATTTGTGAATAGTAGGCGACACGGTGACGCAGTGAGATGCACTGTGCTCTTCCAGTTAGAAGGTTGCCGGTTTGAGGCTTGGCGATGACCTTCTTGGAATGTTCTCCCCATGGTTGCTTTCCTCCGGGTACTCTGGTTTCCCCCACAATCCCAAAAACATGCATAAGGTTAATTGAATAATTTAAATTCCCCTTAGGTGTGAATGTGTGAGTGGACTGGCAACCTGTCCAGGGTGCACCCCTGCCTCTCATCATGTGAGCTGGAGACCCCCGTGACCCTGAAAGGGAAGGGTAGGCAGGAAAATAAATGAATGAATGAATGAATGAAACAATGAATGAACGAACTAGTAATGTAACTAATTACTTAACAAATAAAGAAATCAAACAAGTAAGTTAAGACTTTTATTCTGAAACCTCTTTTTTGAACGCAGAACCCAATTCGCTTCGTAACTCATTAGCAAAGGACAAATGCAATAACTTTTTTTTTCTCTTCTTGATCCATAGTCAAGTTCCCTCAAAGAAAAACAAGCATTTGACAGATGTACAGTATCTTTTGAATTGATAGTGAATCAAATCAATTTGGAAATTGGCAGGTACACCCTTGAAAAAAATTCTAGACTCTGAAATACATCTTTTAGGATTAAAAGGATCAAAGAACAAATAGACTTCTAAAAGGGGATTTATTTTTGTTATTAATAACCATTAACATTATTTAATTTTGGTAAAACCTTGATTAGATTAAATTTTCTAACTATGTACTATGTATTAAATAACTGATGTACTCATGGTAGAAAACTTAATCAAACCATTTAAGGTGTTCACACAAGTAATGGATGCAGACACTGAACCAGAATTAAAAATAAGGTTAAATTAAAAGCTACTAACAACCATAAACCTTCATATGTGTTTTGTCTCAGTAGCATCTCGTCGAGTGTCTAGGAGCAAGCATTATAAACATAGCACGCATCAGATCAGACGTCAAATGATGCTAATTAGCGTAGCAAAATCACAAATGTCTCCCAAACCCAAGAGCTAGACACTGCTGCCATGAACCACAGACACAAACAACCACGGCACGCATTGAGTTGACCCGTTAGAAGAAGAGAAGGTGTTTTGGTTCGAGAATGCACTGTTGTTATGCACAGTTGTTATGAATGTGAAACAAACAGCCAACACAAATAGTTCCGGGCAATTTGAGTCAACTGTTCACAGTATCCTGACAGAGAAATAAAACATTGAAATTACTTTTTCCATGTTTCATCCCTATAACGAGAATATTTACACCCTATCAAGAGTTTAACACCTTTAGAACATATTTCTTCTTCAAAATAGTCTGGTGAAATAACGGTTACTGCTTCCTGTATGTTACAATGTTCCTGCAAAATGTTTCTATAGATATTTTCAGATATTTCCTCCAACAGTTAAAACATTGTAAGACTGGGGGTCGTTTTTTGTTATTCTAAATTGCTCGAGGAATATGAGAATGAAAGTGGCCTTTACTGGTGACCTTTACTGGGTATATGTATGAAACAAGAGCTGTGGTGCCGTATAGTCTCCAGCAACTTTGAAATTAGCAAGAAAAGCTTTGGGGTTTATGCTGCATTTTCAAAACTTTTTTTAAGGAATAAGAAAATATTCAAGTATATTTAAAACAAAAGTTTAAAATTTAAACATGATAATACAAAAGGAGTGGAATGGTTTTTGCATGAATTGTTAAGAAATCTTTTTTTTTTTATTTGACGTGCATCCAATCAGTTATGGGTAAAAAGGGCTTTAAGAAAATTATAATCATTCATTCAATCATTCATTTTCCAACCCGCTTATTCCCTTTAGGGGTCATGGGGTCTGCCGGGGCCTATCTCTAGCGCACATTGGGCAAGAGGCTTGGGTACACCCTGGACAGGTCACCAGTCCATCGCAGGGCAACATTCACTCCTAAGGGAGATTAGATTATTCGATAAACCTAACCACATGTTTTTGGGATGTGGGGTGACCCAGAGTACCTGGAGGAACCCACACAAGCACAGGGAGACATGAAAACTCCTTCCAGGAAGGTCACCGGCGAGCCTGGAACCGACAACACTCTAACTGGAGGGCCATAGTGCTACCCACTGCACCACCATTCCGCCGTTAGCAGTTTACACCATGTGCATAATTTCTTATTTACTGATTGTCCGTCGAAAAGGTATGGAACATGAATCGAGAAAGAAACCAAAACGTGAAATATATGAGCTGATTATTAAAAAACTCAAAAAGCAGCTGAAAATGCACTGAATTAAAAAGCAGTGATCTGTGTAGTACACTTGATAATTATCTCAGCCTTTCCTCTATGAACATATGTCAGCTTCACCTTCATGCTGCCATGCTTTAGTATGTGCCATTTTCCACTTGCCTTTTATAAAGCTATAATTCTTTCAGAGGATTTGTATCAAGCATTTTCCTCGAGAAAGCGTTTGGACCAGGTCCAGTTTGCGGTTACATTTTGGGGGACCGTATGTGAAGGTGTGTGTGTGTTTTATCACCTCTTTATCGCTACACCCCAATACACTCTATGGCTGGGGGAGAGAGAGAGAGAGAGAGAGAGAGAAAGAGAGAGAGAGAGAGAGAGAGACAGAGAGAGAGACAGAGAGAGAGACAGAGAGAGAGATTGAAAGAAAGAAAGAAAGAAAGAAAGAAAGAAAGAAAGAAAGAAAGAAAGAAAGAAAGAAAGAAAGAAAGAAAGAAAGAAAGAAAGAAAGAAAGAAAGAAAGAAAGAAGTGAAAGAAAGAAAGAAAGAAAGAAAGAAAGAAAGAAAGAAAGAAAGAAAGAAAGAAAGAAAGAAAGAAAGAAAGAAAGAAAGAAAGAATAGGAATTAGGAAGTTCCCAGCATTCTTCCTGGGCTGGTAATTGTGATCATCACACATCAGAACAGAGATGTCCATGACTCGCATAATGAGCGTGTAACCCAATCCTCCTCAACCATGTGGAGGATGAGTCTCTTTTTAACTGTCAGCAGAGCAGCTTCACACGCCAGCAATAAATCTAAGGTATCTGCAGACACCTGACCAGACTGGAGGAAGCTTAGTTCAAACAGGCACTTCTCGGAACAAAATAACACAACGAACCCATGCTCGAAAACCCACGTTCAAAAAGCCCCCAGAATTATATGGATATAGCAATTTGTACAGTTAAAAAATCAGTGGAAAAAAAATAGTTATCTGGCGGTAACTATGTCAATCCTTCACACTGTCTGATCCGATTAATGTACAATAAGACACACCTGCATGCAAATAAAAATTACCAGCTATAGTGCCACTTGGTTACGACAGGAAATGTCATGCTTTTATGAGAAAACAACTGGTCTGTGGAAAGGAAATATCTTGACATGAGCTGAGATTTAGTTCATTTACATTGGAAAATTACTCTTATAACTGTTTGAAATCGTACATTAAACTTAAAAATTTTATAGGCGTCTTTAGCAATCATGTGACTAATGCAAATCAAAGCGGTTTTAATTCCTTACCAGACTCTCAGTCTCGGGACTTTTATTAAATAATGGTATTTGTGATCACATCTCTTTTTCCTTTTGTCCACATTGACTTTATTTAAAACATGTGCTTGTAGTTTACGGATTTTAATTGTACAGACAAGCCGGAGTCATGGGATTGAATCAGTGTTTCATGGTATTTCATGTTGGTAGATCTCTATCTGAGAAGCAAACAGATGTGTCATGGAAATTAATGAAGACAGCCGAGCATGAAAAGTGTCCCAAGACACGTCTAGACAAGCCTCTGCCATGTAAACCTGAGGGACTTATGAGATGTTGCATAACATGATATTTGCTCTAGCTTCAGGCAATACTGAAGTGAAAAGGGTACAAATATGTGTGAATTATTCAATATTAATGAAGCATTTCAAAGAAATAATCAGTCAGTAATTAATTTGACATCAATATTACTCTTATGCAAGCTACGGGTTCCTTGTAAATACAGTTTAATCATATAAATTGACACTTTCCTCTGGATGCGTTGCAATAAATTGTATAAGAACATTTAATTTGAATGAATATGGAAGATTTAATAATGATGTATTATAATAATAATAATTTAAAAGAATAATTAATATTAAAAGGTCACAGTAAAACTATGCATCACAACATTATACTGCTACACAAAAAAGTGGGATAGTGTATACATCACATACCCAACCTGGAAACATTATGATATGTCTCCCAAACCAAACACCACCAAAATATTCCCAAACAAAACAGGGCTTCTGACAGTGTATATGAATCTGAACTCAGCTTGAGTGAACAATATGGATGAAGAAAGAGTCATCATAGGAATAAGTGTTTTTGTAATATAGGCAAAGTCTTTTCCATCAAACTCATTCTAAATAAGACGAGACATCATGACACTATTACTACACGTGTATATTACTGTGTTAAAGTTTTACAAAATACTTTAAACAAAGAATGCTATCAAATGTCTTGTTCTTCTTGTTCTGTCCTTTACACTGAAAATTGTTCTTAATGACTTTGGCTGTATGTTTAGGGTATTGTTCTGCTGCAGAATAAATTTAGGGACAATCATAAACCTCGCTTATGGTTTTGCACCGTGGATAAGCATCTGCCTGTATGTCACAGCATTAAGAACACCAATAATCCTGCATTTGGGGAAATGCAGGCCCAAATGTTCAGGAACCCTTCAGTATGTTTCACTGTTGCCTGCAAACAATCATTATTATTTAATGAACAAACTGCCTTCTGTTACAGCTGCCATTTTCTTAAAACTTGGTTCCTATTTTCATGTTACCTGAGTAGCTTCTATGTCGAGCATTTTCATGAAGACCACTTCTGGCCAGACTTCTCTGGGTCCCACTGGTTTCTGCCAATTTAAAGCTGATGGCACTGTTGGACATCTTCCTTTTTCCAAGGGTATTTGGCTTAATGTGTCTTGCATCTGCTACAATGGCAACGAGGTTTATGCATTTATCCCTTTTTGTGCCCCTTTAGTCTGGGAGAGATCTTGTTGGTGCAGTATAATTACCATGTGTCTTGTTGCTCTGCACAATCTTGCCAAGACAACAAATGTCTTTCTCAAGAAATGGTCTGGGTTTCAACCTAAGTGTGTGTTACATTGATGATCATTAGCACCTGTTTGGTTGAGTTGGTAGATCTTATATCTGAATGTAATTCTACAAAGTTCTTGATTACGGCTAGGCGATTTGGCTTCAAATCAAAATCTTGATTAACTGAGCATTTGACTTGACCATTAATGAACAATTATTTATTTAGTTTTCCCCTCATAGTTCACTCTTAAATTTTGTACAGTAAATATGTTCACATATTACAAGTGAGAGCTGTTTGAATGAAGGGTGCATTACTTTATATAAAAATAATTGAAGGTCACGTGGCTTCACACAGTAGTGTATTTAAAGAGAATCTAATTGAAAAATTGATCGAAAATATGTTTTGAATGTCGATTATGATAACTTTTCCATTAATCACCCAGCCCTATTCTTTTGACTTTGTGCAAGTGTACCTTTAAGAATTGATGCTGGTTTAATGGCAAAAGGTAGTGACAACAAATATTTATTAGATTTAGATTCTTCTTTTGTTTGCTTGGGTAAATATAAACGTATTTATGTTTCTGAAATGTTTCTGAAATATGTTGACACCTGCCAAAAACATTAACAAAGTACTGTATATATTCACTATTATTCTAACTAGTTTAATTGTTTCATTGGAGAGTCAAAACATTTATAAAATGGGGAAAATGTGTTCAAACTTTTTGACATTGTTTTTACATAAACTTTTACATTTTACATAATAGTCGTGAATTGTAACATTGCATTCAAAAGTATAACTTTGCAGATAGTGTGTTTATAACACTGTTTATAACACTAAATATAGCGAATGCTTTAGCCAAGGGTGTGCCTGCCATATTTCATAGGATTCACATTTTAATGGGGTAATGTTGGTATAAACAAATATAACGTGTTTATTTGTTGAATTAATCAAATTAAAACCAATCTTCAAGAAACTTGGTTAATAATTGTACTACAATATCGATATTTTGTGGTATTATTGAGGTAGAAACTGAAAAATAATCTTCTTGACATTAACACTAAGTGTGCTATCTTGTCAAAACACGGGGTTTAACACGTGACTATGTTTACTGTCACAAAAAAAAAAAACGGTTAACTGTCAAACGCTCAATTATAATCAACCGGCCCTAACCGTATACTTTTGAAGCATTTTCTACATATGAACAATTGTTATTAAAATGTTTCCGAGACAAGACTAATATTGCAGATGAAATTATAAACAGAGAAAACTGAGAAATTGTAAATTGCACACATCGAATCTAACATTACCTTCACGACGTAAACAAACATGAAACTCTTCAATTTAGACACAGTCACATTTGTCTCGTTTAACCATTATTAATTAAACATTTGTCAAATAATAAACCACACTTTCCTAGTTTAAAAGAGAGCCTCTGTTAACTCTCTTCCGTCTTGTTTACACTGTACACGGGTAAAAGAGGCGCAAAACTACACCGTGCACCCGAGCGACGCTACAGTTATTACAGACATAACGTTAACTCTTTCCAACCGGCATTTCCCGCCTCTTTTAAAACCCAATGAACTCAAACAACAGCTTACCGTATTTGTTTGGTTCGCGGTTATACTGAAGGATAGGAACTGATCCCTGTCGCTCAACCGCATCGTCTCCGTCAGCCTGGTCTCCAAACGCAGTATCCTCCGCGTGCGCCACCGGCACAACCATAAACCGCACACTCATGTCGGTCGTCCGTGGTCGGAGCTGTCCGGTGTCTCCTCACTTCAGGGATCAGGGGGCTTACGCCCGTGATTCACAGCCGGTAACGTTAATCTGACAGTTTGTGTGAGTGAGGCGCGTCCCCGCTAAAAGGGCTGCGTTGATTGGCTGAACGGCTTCCCATCAGGAACAGTACAGCTGGGTTATGTTATAAATGTAAACTGTTTCCACGCGTCTCATCTGAAATACTTTAAAATTATATCAGATAAGTAAAATACAACGTCAAATGATACTTTGACTGATTTCTTAGTTTACTAACTTAAAAAAAGGCAAAATCACAATTAATAAGTACCAATAAAAATAAGTCCCCATTCATGTAATTTAGTATAATTGTATACGTTTTTGTAAAGAATTTACAAGTTAGAAATTAGAGATTTTGTTATAAACACTTTAATATTATTATATTTTGTTGAAAAACAGTAAAGTAAATGACTTTTTAAAAAAGCTAAAGTAAAAAAACTAAGTAATTTCAACAAAAAAATTATTTTGCTGACAACACATCAATCATAATTATTTCGCTTTTCCACAACACGACACAATACAGTTCAGCTTTCTAGGGTGTTGTGGCCATGGAGCCGACACGATTTCTGGAACTCGCTTCCAGAAGGTTCGCTTTTAAACAAAAAAGTAAAAAAATTCCTCCAAATGTGCTTCATTTCTAAGAGCTCTCCCAGCAGTGGTCTAGCAATACAAAGGTTGTGGGTTTGAGTCCCAGGGAAAGCTTGTTAAATGTGGATGTTCCTTGAAACTTTAGTCTCTTTGGATAGAACTGTGTGCTAGAGGTATAAAGGTATAAACCCAAACATAGAGTAGTGCATGAAAAATCTCTTGAATGCAATCATCAAAGATTATCACAAAACTTTACAATTGATTGACTGCTAAGCTGTAGGGTTATGCCAATTGTGTCTCAGGCGATTAAACCCATGGTGCTGGCTACAGAATGACTTTTCAGGAAGTGGTATGTTTTTTTTTTATTATTATTAAATGCTTAGGAACATTACACAGAAAGGCATTCTCAACCTAGAACACATATACAAAGACTGAGCATACACATGAGCGAGAAGAAAAGAAAAAGAAAAAAAAAGAACAATAAATAAGATCTTAACAAATGCAAGAAGGCAAAACAAACAAAAAATAAATAAATAAATAAACAAAAAGCAGGGGTATTATTATTTACATTACAAAACCAAATTCCTCTAATGCGGAGTACAAGTACTTTGCTTTTGGACTTTTCATTCCACTCAAAACTTCCAGATATTTAGCAAATTCCTCCTTAATCACCCTTAAATGCGGTTGAATTTTCAAAATTTACATTTGTGGATATAAAATTTAGACAAAATGATCATGTTATTTACAACAAGGTTTAATTTTTTATCATTGAACAGCCAGCCAAATTTAATAATTTCCCATTTAAGAATCAGTTTTATATGTAGTTTTTGATGAAAGGAAGTGGTATGTGCACATGTGCACCGCTTAATGGCACCATCTAGTTCAGTTCATAGTTTACGTCGTCCATATTTCTTTACAGTCTATGGGTTACATAGGCTGTATAAGACTTGGGGACCCTTTTGGGGAAACAAGGGTCTG
The DNA here is from genome assembly GCA_007224835.1 of Danionella cerebrum. Lineage (NCBI taxonomy): Eukaryota > Metazoa > Chordata > Actinopteri > Cypriniformes > Danionidae > Danionella > Danionella cerebrum. The sequence goes on from SRMA01026985.1 coordinate 87,591, forward strand.
GGGGCGAGAGACAAGTCGACAGTCTAATATTTTAGATTATTCAATTAACCTGAAGCATGTTTTGGGGATTGTGGGGGAAACCTGGGTACCCGGATTAAACACACGCAAGAACAGGGAGAACATGCAAACTCCTTCCAGGATGGTGATCTTTTAACCGGCAACTGAAAGGCCTATTTGTAGGCCTACTGAACACTATTTAATAGATTCTGGAGTACAGCAAATATGACTGCATTGGCTCATTACCTGCAACCTTTCGATAGGAGGGTTACTTGGTGGTGCAGTGGTAAATGCCACTATATATTTTTTTTGTGCACTGGAGACCAGGGATAAAATTTTAAATGTCATAAAAACCTCATAAATGGCAGCCTTTAAATGTTTAAGAGCTTACAAGATGTGAAAAAAGATGATGCTTTTCAGCTCTCTGAGTGTCAATCACAGCGGCTGTTTTGAATTAAGTAGGAATGATGGAACCCAGCTTTTGTTTATTTTATTTCAAAAAGGCTATTAGCTTTGATTTCTCTGGTTTTAAATGAACATTACAAGAGTTATGCCTCATAATATAAAGATAATAGTTCAAATGAAAATGTGAGAAAATCGCCTCACAGTTTCTTTTTACAGAGCCCAAATCATTACCAGTAGGGCCAAGGGTTAAAAAAAGCGATAACCACTGGAAGTACAAGATCTGTGATATATATATCTGGAACCAAAAAAAAGTACAAAAACTGCTTGGAACAGTGTATAAGGTTTAGGAGAGGTTCACATGTTTTTTTTTATACAATTTTCACATCGTTTTGTCTAAACAATGTATGTAATAAAACATAAAAAACTTTTCATTCTCAATTTGCAGTAAATAATGTAAATAAAAGATCAAAACAGACAGCTTCAGACTTCTAAGGGTTAAGAAGAAATAGATGTACAGGTGTACCATCCTTCCATTTAAAATAATACATTTTCATAAATGAATCAGGTAATTTGGTATGATGTGATGGACCGATGATCTGTCCAGGGTATGAGTAGCCAGTATGACGCACCAGGAGATATGCATCATTTGGAAAGTGGAAGAATTCCTTTAGCATGTCGGTGTTGTGTGGAAAATACAATTTTTATTTAATGACATTAATGGCAGACCTTTGGGAATTCCTCCGTCATGTTCTCCAGTTTCTTAGTTCATCACAACCTAATGCACATTCACCTCCTGCTTCATTAGATCAGATTCAGTCATCAGCATTAACTGTTCCAGGCACTCAGGCTTTGTTTCAGCTGCTCTGGTTATTTTAAGAAAGACACAAAATAGATCTGGATGCTTCACATACTCAAAATGAACCCACTGGTCAAAATTAATTGTCAAATGACATTAAAATAAATTGGGTTCCACATAAATCTCTGGGGTGAAAAAAGAAGTAAATCAAATTTAAATCTAAACCATGTGTGTTTTTTTATAAATAAAAAAAACCCTATAGTGAACAATGTCACTTTGTATAAATGCATCAAATTAAGAGTACAATTTCAACATCAGTTAGTAAAGAACTTATTAATTTGGAAAGGGTGCCTCCTAGTGTCCGACTGAAGAGCAAATAGTCTGCACCATTAACAGGGGACACAGTTTTTGTCATTTCTGCCATTTGATTGAAATATGTTGTCATACATTCAAAAACACTCACATTACTAAATATAACATATAAATAATATAAAATATTAAGAATATAACTGCATATCCTAATAAATATAAAATAAATACAAAAATAATAAAGGACAGATGACAGAAAGTGGATTGTGAAGTGGAAATGTTTTATTTTAAAAATCATATTCATGATAAAAATGTACAAATATTTTTGAGTCAGAGGTTACATGTCCATACTCATATACCTGATCTGTCCAAGCTTTGAAATTCTAGCTAATCAACATTATAAATAACATGACCTTTTTTTTTTAATAAATACATTGTCTTAGAACAATTTTTAATGATTATAACAGAAAAAGAATACCACAGTCTTATAAAACCTAAATATATAAATCTACAACTGACATTTAGTCCAGTTTAGCAACTGCACAACTGTTACTTATTTTAAGACAGAAGTATTAAAGAAACTTTTGTTGTCACCCCAGCGGTAGATGAGCCACTGTATAGCAGAGCTTCGGGCAGGTAAATCGGTCGTATGAGGACTTAACCATCCTCATCACAGGTGCATATTGTCTTTAGACATACAGTGGCACCTCGAGACACGAAATGAATGCGTTCCAGGGTGGCTTTCGTATCTCGAACATTTCGTATGTCGAAGCAAGTTTTACATGTAAAACGCCTAAACCGAGCAATGGCTCTCAGAAATAACAGTGAAAAAAGTGGAAAACCAGAAAAAAATCAAGTAACGTTTCTTCAATCCTTAAATCTACACATTGTTAATGTAATAAATGATAATAAACAGAATAAAACAAGCAAAATATGTAATATGTACACAAATGTGAAACCTTACCTTGAGAGTGAGGCGATGTGTTGGAGGAGGTGGAACGGATAGCAGAAAACATTACAGCACTACGTATGAAAGTTAACTTTCTCGAGATATTTCACGAATTATGAACACCAACACGGTTTTAAGCACAAGCGGAGGCAGTTGCGAGCAAACTGGAGAGACGCTTCTGAGAACGCGTCACAGGGTTTCTCTAAGTTGCGCTACAGAACATCACTTTCCACGTTATAAACGTTATTTCTTTTACAACACTTTGACTCTAACATTTGTTATAGCACATTATTGGTCACCTATAATATATTTTAAGGCGTATCAGCCCCTTAAAGCGCACTTTCTGCAATGGGAGAAATGAGGGCCAGGACCCGGAAGCACAGCACGACATCAAACTCAACAAGCGGATAATACAGCAGAACTGTTGGTGTTTTTTTTTTTGTATCTTTGCATCTCGAAGCAAAAAAATTCCTGCGAGACCTTCCATATCTCGAACATTCCGTAACTCGAAGCTTGCGTATCTCGGTGTATACCACTGTAGTTTAGATTGTAATGACCTTTCGGACATTTTCATCTAGAAACTGCTTTAAGACAATGCAGAACACACTGCATTTTTGTGGATGAGCTGTAATGTAAAATCTGGAAGTGAAAAAAAGGCTTGATTGAAGAAAAAAAAGAAACCAATTATTTACACATTTTCTTCTTTCCACTATCTTCATATACGCAAAAGAATTGACCTTATAAATGTTTCAGGAAAACGTGTAGGCATCATTGCTTTCCATCTCCTCTCACTTATTTGCCAAAGTTACATTCCATTAAATGGCAATTACATGTGATACCGTATTTACATTATTTTTTTAGTTAGTAATAAAGCTGTAAAGTGAGAGCTGCGTTATATCGGAGACATATCTTATAAGTGGGTATAGGGTGGATTTAAAGAAGCAATGAAGGAGACCTTTATGGTCTGTATATGCACCTCAATATTGTCTATGTGTGTCTTTCCCTCACTAGTCTTCCTGCTACTGAAAAACATCCCCACAGCATGATGCTGCCACCACCATGATTCACTGTAGGGATTCACTGTTTTAGCCTGGTGATGAGCACTGCCTGGTTTTCTCCAAACGTAACACCTGGCAATCACTCCCAAGAATTCAATTAACAGACCAGAGAATTTTGTTTCTTATTTAGAACTTGAACTTGAACTTGAACTTGAACTTGAACTTGAACTTGAACTTGAACTTGAACTTGAACTTGAACTTGAACTTGAACTCCAATTGAGCTGCTGAAACATCTCAAGAATGATCAGTGGAGGCAGAATTTATCTGAGCTCAATTTTAAGCCTTAATACTTTTATACATGTGATTTTTCAGGGTTTTTTTTATTTCATTTTGAATACATTTGCAAAATATAAAAAAAGGGCGGCACGGTGGCGCACTGTGGCCTTCTAGTTAGAAGGTTGTCGGTTCGAGGCTTGCTGGTGACCTTCCTGGAAGGAGTTTGCATGTTCTCCCTGTGCTTGCGTGGGTTTCCTCCAGGTATTCTGGTTTCCCCCACAATCCCAAAAACATGCTGTTAGGTTAATAAAAATAATCTAAATTCCCCTTAGGTGTATCCCCCTTAACCTATCCAGGGTGTACTCTTGCCCAATGTGCACTGGAGATAGGCACCAGCAGACCCCCATGACCTGGAAAGTGAATAAGCAGGTTTGAAAATGAATTAATGAAAATTAAAAAAAAAATTCTTTTTTTTCACATTGTCATAATGGAATATTGTGTGTAGAATTTTGAGGACATAAATCAACTTTAATCCATTTTGATATAAGCCTGTAACGTGAAAAATGGGGGAAAAGTGAGTGTGTTAGCGTTTTTATATACAAAAATTTTAAATTGAGCCAGTTTTATAGTTTCCATATTAAACAGAGCTGTATTCTTTTCTTTCTAAAGGTTTATTCTGGTTTGCAGTGATAACCAAACATTGCACCTGTTACACAAATCCCTTGTGCAACCAAGCAATCACAGAGGAAGGCGTCAGTTGCATGAATCAGCTTGCGATGTACTCGACACACGCTTCAGTGATCTGCTTGTGTTTATAACTCCAGAACACGAGTGACACGACTGTTTTCTCGAATCTAGCAGCAGAAAAAATGACTCTCGTCATTCTGATCTGGACGCTGGCGCTGTTTAGTCGAGGTCTGGCTCAGAAACACTACTTTCTCTCTTTTATTGTGTGTTTGGAAGCTGAATGATGATAAATGTGTTGTTTTCACTCTGCAGAATGTCTCGGGGAGGTGGAGGTGACTCAATCTCCTCGAGTCTTACACTCTGAAGCTGGAGAATCTGTCTCTATCTCTTGTAGCTTCAACAAAAGCCCAGATTGCTGCCCTTATAGAGTTAGCTGGTACCAGCAGAAACCTGGAGAAGCTCCCAAACTCCTGATTTGTGATACAAACTCACGTTATTCTGGAACTGATTCTAGTTTCAGTGGCAGGGGATCTAACAGGGATTTCTCTCTGAGCATCACTGAGGTCCAGGCTGAAGATGCTGGACACTATTACTGTCAGAGTTATCACAGCAGCGATGTGTTCACACAGTGATAGAGAGTCGTACAAAAACCCCGTCACAGTGACTGAACTCATGCTGCAGCTGCTCAGACCCAGACAAACATCACTTTGCTCCTTTGCAAACATTACAAACTTCATCATTGTTTCTGTTGTAATTCATAATTCAACATAAATTATAAACCCAATATTTTCTTATTCATTACGTTTACTCGTTCCTCTTGAAGAGCGTTGCTTTCTTTAGTTTTTGGCTAATTTGTTTAAACTTGAAGATTATGTTTAATTTAATTATTTTTTATGACAGTTATTATAATAGAATCGAGTTTATGTTTGGATGAAAGATTGCTAAGCTAAAGACTAATTGCACAGTTCACTAAGATTCCCGCAGCTCATGGATAATACGAAACAAAAATAATAATTTTAATAGAATGATTTTATTAAATTAGTTCTCAAATGGTCTTCTTCTTCTTCTACTTTCGGCTGTTTAGTCAAGGGGTCGCCACAGCGAATCATCCGTTTTCACCTAACTCTGTCCTCAGTATCCTCTACTCTAGCACCAACTAACTTCATGTCCTCTTTCAGCACATCCATATATCTCGTCTTTGGTCTTCCTCTTGACCTCTTGCCTGGCCTCTACTATCCCTCCTCTGCACGTGTCCAAACCATCTCAATCTGGCCTCTCTGACTTTGTCTCCAAAACAACCAACCTGAGCTGTCCCTCTGATGTGCTCGTTCCTAATCTTGTCCATCCTCGTCATTCCTAACTGAACCTCAACATCCTCATCTCTACTACTTCCATCTCTGCCTCTTGTCTCTTCCTCACTGCTACAGTCTCTACATCATAGCTGCTCTCACTACTGTTCTGTACACCTTTCCTTTGATTCTTGCTGACACTCTTCTGTCACACAACACCCCTGACACTTTTCTCCATCCACTCCAACCTGCCTGCACTCGTCTCTTCACCTCTTTTCCACACTCCCCGTCACACTGGACTGTTGACCCTAAATACCTAAACTCCTGTGACTTCTTTAATACCTAAACTCCTGCACCTTCTTGACCTCAGCCCCCTGTAACCTCACTGTTCTACTTCTCTCCCTTTCATTCAAACACATGTATTCTGTCTTTACTGCGATTGACTTTCATTCCTCTTCTTTCTAGAGCTGACCTCCAACTTTCCAGGTGTTCCTCCACCTGCTCTCTGCTCTCACTACAGATCACAATGTCATCAGCAAACATCTTTGTCCACAGAGATTTCTGTCTAACCTATATCACGCTTTCTCTCTCATTCTCTATATTTTGCTTTGCGTCTCTCTTTTTGCCCCTCTCTCATCCTTTTTTGCTCTCTATTTTTCTCTTTCTCTCTTTCTTTCTTTACCTTCGCTCTCTCTTTTTCATTCTCCTGTATTTATTTCTTTGTTCTCTCACTTTTCTGTCTCTTTCTCTCTTTTCAATCTACCAGTCTCTCTTTTGTTTCACTCTCTCTTTCTCTCTCTCCTTTCTTTTTTCTCACCTCTCTTTCTCCTCCAGCTCACTCTCACTTTTCTTCGTGCTATGTATCTGTCTTTTCTTTCATGCTCTCCTTTTTTCCTTCCTTTTTCACTCTCTTCTTCTTCTCTTTCTCTTGCTCTTTTTGTTTCTTTCTTTTCTTTCTCTTTTTACCTCTTCTCTATTTCTAAAACACCCTTAAGCTAATGGCTCTGATGTGACACACTGCTCTTAAGTAGTTTAGTAATGGTACTTTTACTTGAGTAAGATATTTCAGTACTCTTTACACCACTGTATTTGTTTGATAACTTGCCTACATTTTCGATTCGCAGTTAAATATGTCTGCACTGTGTCTGGGCTCAAGACGTTCTGTGCTGCACATCTAATTGAGTTCAGTTTATGTGAAAAATACACGCTCTTAGCAAATGACAGCAATTTCAGAGTCGTTATCGCATCAAGTCATGTTAGGTTGACTCAAAACAAAACAAGCAAGTGATGGTAACTAAAGGCATTTAAGAGTTACTTAAAAAAAACTATTAAGTAGCACATATTAGTTATGGTAATAATCTAGCCACAGGGGTTGCAAGCCAGTGACTTCTGTGCCGGTCCCAAGCCTGGATAAATAGAGAGGGTTGCGTCAGGAAGGGCATCCGGCATAAAATATGCCAAAAACCAAATATGCGAGTCACCAAATCGATTTCCATACCGGATCGGTCGAGGCCCAGGTTAACAACGACCGCCTCCGGTGCTGTTGACTTACAGGGTGCCGGTGGAAATTGGACTACTGTTTGTCGAAGAAGGAGAGGAGGGAGAAGGATTCGTCGACAGAAAGAGAACAGGAAAGGCAGGAGTGTAGATCTGAGAATAGGACTCTTAACGTTGGTACAATGACAGGGAAGGGTAGGGAGCGGACATGATGGAGAGAAGGAAGGTAGATATTCTGTGTGTGCAGGAGACCAGGTGGAAGGGTAGCAAAGCGCGTAGTATTGGAGGGGGATACAAACTGTTTACTATGGTGTGGATAGGAAGAGAAATGGGGTAGGAGTGATCCTGAAGGAGGAGTTTGTGAGGAATGTTTTAGAGGTGAAAAGAGTGTCAGACAGGGTGATCAGTTTGGAGATAGAAATTGAAGGGGTGATGTTGAATGTAGTGAGTGGTTATGCTCCACAAGTAGGCTGTAAGTTGGAAGAGAAGGAGGGATTCTGGAGTGAGTTGGATGAGGTGATAGAGAGTGTTCCCAGAGGGGAGAGAGTAGTGGTGGGAGCAGATTTCAATGGGCATGTTGGCGAGGGCAACAGAGGTGATGAGGAGGTGATGGGCAGGTTCGGTGTTAAGGAAAGGAACCTAGAAGGACAGATGGTGGTGGACTTTGCCAAGAGGATGGAAATGGCTGTAGTTAATACTTATTTCCAGAAGAGGGAGGAACATAGAGTTACCTACAAGAGTGGAGGTAGGAGTACGCAGGTAGACTACATCCTTTGTAGACGAGCCAATCTGAGAGATCAGAGACTGTAAAGTAGTGGTAGG
>SRMA01026985.1:95625-115625 GCA_007224835.1 Danionella cerebrum
TGGCCTCTCTGACTTTGTCTCCAAAACAACCAACCTGAGCTGTCCCTCTGATGTGCTCGTTCCTAATCTTGTCCATCCTCGTCATTCCTAACTGAACCTCAACATCCTCATCTCTACTACTTCCATCTCTACCTCTTGTCTCTTTTCACTGCTACAGTCTCTACATCATAGCTGCTCTCACTACTGTTCTGTACACCTTTCCTTTGATTCTTGCTGACACTCTTCTGTCACACAACACCCCTGACACTTTTCTCCATCCACTCCAACCTGCCTGCACTCGTCTCTTCACCTCTTTTCCACACTCCCCGTCACACTGGACTGCTGACCCCAAATACCTAAACTCCTGCACCTTCTTGACCTCAGCCCCCTGTAACCTCGCTGTTCTACTTCCCTTTCTCTCGTTCAAACACATGTATTCTGTCTTACTGCGACTGACTTTCATTCCTCTTCTTTCTAGAGCTGACCTCCAACTTTCCAGGTGTTCCTCCACCTGCTCTCTGCTCTCACTACAGATCACAATGTCATCAGCAAACATCTTTGTCCACAGAGATTTCTGTCTAACCTATATCACGCTTTGTCTCTCATTCTCTATATTTTGCTTTGCGTCTCTCTCTTTTCCCCTCTCATCCTTTTTTGCTCTCTTTTTTTCTCTTTCTCTCTTTCTTTACCTTCGCTCTCTCTTTTTCATTCTCCTGTATTTATTTCTTTGTTCTCTCACTTTTCTGTCTCTTTCTCTCTTTTCAATCTACCAGTCTCTCTTTTGTTTCACTCTCTCTTTCTCTCTCTCCTTTCTTTTTTCTCACCTCTCTTTCTCCTCCAGCTCACTCTCACTTTTCTTCGTGCTATGTATCTGTCTTTTCTTTCATGCTCTCCTTTTTTCCTTCCTTTTTCACTCTCTCTTCTTCTTCTCTCTCTCTCTCTTGCTCTTTTTGTTTCTTTCTTTTCTTTCTCTTTTTACCTCTTCTCTATTTCTAAAACACCCTTACGCTAATGGCTCTGATGTGACACACTGCTCTTGAGTAGTTTAGTAATGGTACTTTTACTTGAGTACGATATTTCAGTACTCTTTACACCACTGTATTTGTTTCAATCAATCAATCAATCAATCAATCAATCAATCAATCAATCAATCAATCAATCTTTATTTATATAGCCCTTTACAACACCAGTGGTGCCCAAAGTGCTTTCCAATTAAAAACAGAAAAACAAGAATACTAAAAACAGAATATTGTACAGAATAAAACAATGTAAAGTAAAAACAGTAAAACATAGTGCAAACGTGTCACAAACTACTAAGTATTAAAAGCCATTTTGAACAAATGTGTTTTGAGCCTAGATTTAAAAAGGTTCAAATCAGTGATTTTACGTATGTCAAATGGTAAATTGTTCCACAGTCTGGGACCAGCCACAGAGAAAGCTCGATCGCCCCAGTGTTTGAGTCTGGCTCGGGGTACTTTCAAAAGAAGTTGGTTATTTGACCGTAAAGTGCGGCTTGATGTGCGAACAAATAAAAACTCGGTCAAATAACAAGGTGCTAATCCATTAAGAGCTTTAAAAACAAAAAGTAAAATTTTAAAATCAATTCTAAAAGAAACTGGAAGCCAATGAAGTGTAAAAAGGACTGGGGTGATGTGCTGACGTCTGGGTGTGTTGGTTAAAAAGCGAGCAGCAGCATTCTGCACAAGCTGAAGGCGACTGACAGCAGTTTGAGAAACACAGACATAAAGTGCGTTGCAATAGTCTATTCTAGAGCTAATAAAAGCATGAATAGTCCTTTCAAGGTCGGTTCGATTTAAAAAAGGCTTTACTTTAGATAAAAGGCGTAACTGATAAAAACTAGCTCTCACAACACTGTCAATTTGTTTATCGAATTTGAAGTTGTTGTCAAAAATAACACCATAACTTGCCTAAATGTTTGATAACTTGCCTAAATATTAGATTCGCAGTTAAATATGTCTGCACTGTGTCTGGGCTCAAGACGTTCTGTGCTGCACATCTGATTGAGTTCAGTTTATGTGAAAAATACACGCTCTTAGTAAATGACAGCAACTTCAGAGTCGTGATCGTATCAAGTCATGTTAGGTTGACTCAAAACAAAACAAGCAAGTGAAGGTAACTAAAGGCATTTAAGAGTTACTTAAAAAAAACTATTAAGTAGCACATATTAGTTATGGTAACAAGTCATGACGGCAATTAGATTCACTTCATGGCATACGTGACATTTATATAAAGTAAATTCACGAGTTCACTAGTGCGGACCACGTGTAGGTGGCAAGTCGAGAAAAGCATACCGGGCTAACTTTCCAGGAAGGAAAGGAGTCCAGGAACGCCAGTGACACCTCCCCCACCCCAACCGTTTGAAAGAAAGCTTATGGGTTGGTGAACGAGCTTCAGAAACATTTTTATACTTTTACTTATTTTTATACTTTTTTATACTTTTACTTATTTTTATTTTTAATACTTAAAATAAAAAGAAAGTAAATAGTAATTATTTGTTTATTTGATATGTTTGTATTTTAGAAAAACTGCACAGAAGCTGAAATGCAGATGTTTTACACGTCAGAGTTCAGTGAAGGATCGCTAAGTTAACTTTATATTTCTCCAAACACCAGTTTACATTTTTTTATTTAGCAGATGCTTTTATCCAACGCGACATACAGTTCGGGAGTAAACATAAGCAGTTCATTACAAAGTCAGATTAATCATAATACATTCACATAGAAGCCGTTTGAGCTGTTATAGAAAATAAGTTCAGAGCTTCAGGGTTTTTTATTTTTTATTAGTTAGTTAGATTTAGTTTTAGTTTAACAATGCTTTAACTTTATTAAAGTAAATATTTCCTCTGAATCATGGTAAATGAAGTTCCAGAAGCGTGTAGATGAACTCAGAGGGAGCTAGTTCCGCTGCAGCGTTTGCATCGAGGGCTTTATTTCCTCGACACACGCTTCAGTGATCTGCTTGTGTTTATAACTCCAGAACACGAGTGACACGACCGTTTTCTCGAATCTAGCAGCAGATACAATGACTCTCGTCGTTCTGATCTGGACGCTGGCTCTGTTTAGTCGAGGTCTGGTTTAGAAACACTACTTTCACTCTTTTATTGTGTGTTTGGAAGCTGAATGATGATAAATGTGTTGTTTTCACTCCGCAGAATGTCTCGGGCAGGTGAAGGTGACTCAATCTCCTCGAGTCTTACACTCTGAAGCTGGAAAATCTGTTTCTATCTCTTGTAGCTTCAACATAAGCCCTTATACAGTTAGCTGGTACCTGCAGAAACCTGGAGAAGCTCCCAAACTGCTGATTTATGAAACAAGCTTACGTTATTCTGGAACTAGATTCAGCGGCAGTGGATCTAACAGGGATTTCTCTCTGAGCATCACTGAGGTCCAGGCTGAAGATGCTGGACACTATTACTGTCAGAGTTATAGCGACGGTGTGTTCACACAGTGATAGAGAGTCGTACAAAAACCTCGTCACAGTGACTGAACTCATGCTGCAGCTGCTCTCTCACAGTTAGAGTTTATGGCAGAACAACGATCACAGAAGCCAGTTTTAGCAGATCTGACCTGTCACAGACCAGTTTGACTCACTAATGGGAGTTTGATCAAACAAGATTAATACCTCACTAATTAAACCTAGTTGTTTTTGTCTTGTTTGTCAACAGCCAATAAAACTGTCTGTCCCTCACTTTTTTTATTCAATCTGTATTAAATTTTTGTATTAATAATTGTAATTGTAAATTATAATTGATAATAATTGTAAATTAACAGGTGTTTATTTAAAAAATGCACAAAAACATGTTTTTATCTGTTCTATTTATTTCATTCTGTAAAGATTTGATTCAAGGCGGCACACTGGTAGCACTGTGGATTTCCATTTAGAAGGTTGGCAGTTCGAGGCTCACTGGTGACCTTCCTGGGAGAAGTTTGCATGTCCTCCAGGTTTAGGCTTTGATTGTAAACGTACTCTACAGTTAGAAATGTACCTCCGGTATAGAACCAACATGGGTGAGTCAGGTGCAGATTTACTACATCAATAAGATTTTATTATTATTCTGTTTTCACCATCAAAGTCAATCACGGAGAATAGAAGCCCAGAACGTTATGAAACTCCTCACACTGTGGTGGAGCACAGATCCATGAGATAATGTCTGGTTTCACACTGAGTAGAAATATGAACAATTCTAAAATACTTTAGGTTTATTTGATTCCTACTGAAGACGTTTTTAATCAGAACAACATTATATTGTCATTCACAAGTTCACCACCAGGGCTGACTTGTAGTCTCAACACAGAGCGGGGGTACAAGCCAAGCTGTCCGTGTTGTACCTCTCCTGTGAGTAGTTGAGGAGGAAGGTGGGATGAAGCTCAGACAAACGGGAAGAGATTGCGAACACTGGTGGCATGTCCTGATTGATCCTCCTGAAACTGGTTATAAGAGTTTCATCTCCGGACTAGTGCAACTAAAAGTCAAATCATGTCCAATTTTATCGTGTCACTGATTTAAAAAAGCGCTTTATTTTATAAACACACCGACATAAAATAGTGAAAGTTGACATGTTGGTTTGACACCACGCACTGAAGGCATTTATTTTTGACAGCACCATCTTGTGGTCAACCAATATAATAAAATCTAGAAATATGTGAATAGCTTTCATCTATTGTAAAAGTCCAGGCCTTTCCGCTGGGTCTAGACGAGAACATAGATCACGTTTTACCATAGTTGCCTGAACCTCGTGTCCGCTATATTGAATTAGATCAAAAACCTACTCTTACAAACTCCCCAAACTTCTGATTTTCACCAAATTCAAATAAGAATATCCTCAGACCGAAAGAAAGATATGGATTTTGTGTCGATAGAAGATTTTCATTGAATAGCATGATGAGTTGGGTGGCAGCATGCTTACATGAATAGGGAGCTGATTCTGGAACACTTTGACACAAACCTACGAAAGTTGACATATGTTTGACACCACGCCTAAAGGCACTCAAGTGAATTTTTGGCCTCATGTTCAACCAATATAATGAAATTTACCGTAAATGTGAATATCTTTGACTAGCTTTAGCCTATTGTAAAAAAAAAACCTGGGTCTAGTTGAGAACATAGATTTTACCATTGAACTTCCTGTCCGCCATATTGAATTAGATCAAAAACTCCCCAAATATCTCATTTTCACCAAATTCAAAAAGAACATCCTCATACTGGCATGAGTGTTGATTTAAGATTTCCATTTAATGCCGTGACAACTTGGGTGGCACCATGTCAACTTGAATCCTAACACAGTAATATTCAAAGAGTTAAATTAACTCTACTGAGAGTGAACTTGGTCCCACTCTATATAGAGTTAAACTAACTCTGATCTGAGGAAGCAGTTATTTAATCACCTACTGAATCAACTGTTTTCATAACATTTTTTTTTCAAAATCTGCGAGTGAAAATTCTGTCTTTAGTTGTGTGTCTTTTATTTCTGTATCTTTCTAATCATTTGCCTCATTAACTTCTGCTCTACTGATCCACTCATCTATTTTAACTTTGTTCAGAGTGCATTTGGTCCCTCTTTAAATAGTTACATTTAAATAACTAAATTATGAAATAACTCTTATTCATAATTTGTTTAATTCTATTTAGAGTCTGACTAAATACACTCTGACTAAAGTTAATTCAATTCTCTTACTGTGAAGTTGTACATTGGGAAGCGTTTGAGATATTGGAACCAAACTTGGTGCACCATCAGTACTTAACTCTGTCCCACCAAAAACCTGACAACAGCGCCACCGTAAGATCAAAGTGTAATATTTTTCAAAAATTTTGCTAAAACGATTATTTTTTGTGTTTTACAATTATTTTTGCCTTCGAAAGGCTTTGCCCTGTATGTCTTCTGATTCATATTGTTACGAGCTTGTATCAGTTCACTCCGCTCTCCTATTGACAATGTCAACTGCAATGCATCATGGGGTCGAGAGGTTCGAATGGATGCACACTTAGGTTTCTGGTTGGAATAGATCATCTGAGCACTTTCATTAAAGCTTCATTTTTTTTAACCTTGTCCCGTCCACCACTTGCGGGAGTAGGTGCTTCGTCTGAGCTGGACAGTTTTGTTATCTCCAGAGGAGCGAACACCTGATGTGGTGCTCCCTCCTCTTGATGGAAGCAGTGAATTTATGTAGTTATTTATTTTCCCCATGGACCAACACCTACTGTGTTTCACCTACTGGTCAGATTCCAAGGTCAATGTTTCGACCAGGCCCCGTGTTTCCTGATCTCAGTTTGTTGAAATGAGTTTCCAAAATGTCTCACATCACTGACTTTTTCTGCTCGGAATGTAAAGTCGGGGCAAAAGCAGAATGGCTGAGACTGTGGTTATGGTGAGCAATATTCCGAGAGAATTTCTCCCTTCAGAAGACTCGACTTGCTCTGGTGATACATGGAGAGAAATCCCAGAATGAACCGCAAATCTTCCTGAATCTGAAATGTCCAGGTCACCGTGCAAATGAGAAAGCAGCCCGAGCTGCAGAATCCTCTGGAAACTCATCTTTCATAAGCAGAAGTGAAAGAGAAGAGCTGGGAGCACTGAAGCGATGAACGAGTGAAACCGTGAGTCTGAAATGAAAATCTGATTTGCATTTCCAGTTTTAGAGAGAGTGAACTAAAAGAAACCCACGCAGCTGTGTCTCCAGAGACCAGATTCGAACCCGGAGAGTTTCGCTTCACATTCCCTACTCTATGCAGCTGCTCGCACTGTTGCAATCCCAGAGAAGCAGATATTTACTGAAGGATCTGATGAGAAAACTCTGATCAACAACTCAAGCTTTAATCCAATGTTTTTATTTCTGTTCTTAGTTAAAGATTCACTTCCGGGTGCTGCATGAACCGTCCCCAGCGAAGAACCAGGGGTCAGGGATGTGTCAGAGACCCTCTCCCAGATAAGTCACACTGGGATGATGAGTGTGTGTTCGGGTCCAAGAGTCCCACTGCTCCATGGATCAGAACTTCGTATCCACAACCGTCTCAATGCTGTTCAGAGGTTTTGATTATATTAAAAAGAGCCTTTCTGAATATTCTCTTGTTCTGGAGCATTTTGAGATTTTCCACCTGTATTTCTCCTCGTCTAATTGAAAAGCTCCTTGAATCCACAAACATTGGCACAAACACACAAAAATCATGTTATTTTAAAGGAAACAGTAAATTGTTTTAAAAACCTGATACACATTTTTATTTTCATTCAATATGTATTATCTATAATAACTTTAGAAATCTTTCATTGTTTGTTAAATTATTATTATAGTTTTTGCTACTTCCTGTCCGTGAGCACGCTCTCTCACTGGGACACTGGTGGTGGTTGGAACCTTGAGACTCACCACTCCACCCAAGCCTCAAGGATTCAAGCTCCTGGATGTTTTTTGTTTCTTTTTGAGTTTTTTCTGCCCGTGGTTTAATTTTTCCTTTTTTTTGGTCAATATAGAAGAGACTGAACTCGCAACTGTGTCCCGTTCGGTTCACTTTTCACATAGAGATGGTTTTACACAGTTTCTATTTACTCAAGAGTAGACTCCAAGTACCAAAATACAGCGAAAACATTGAAATATTTCCCTTTTCTTTTATGTTAAACCATGAATTGAAATGAGCTCTGTGAACATGTAAAATAGAAGAAAAGTAAAAACTGAGCCTTTGTGTTTCTTCTGGAGCTCTTCGATCTGAATATTTCCTCAAAGACATCCTCAGCAGAGCAATACATGTATTTATAGTGACTTTTAAGATGAATCAAACGGATTCTCCATTGGTGCTGCAGGAGCTCGGTTCAGACCGTTTCTTGGTGGAAACCTTGAGAATCTCTTTTTGGGAGCAGTTTCTTTCCGCAATAGATTCATATTTTGCAAGTATTCGACTCTTAGATATTTCATCAGAAGCTTTGAGCTGAAGGATGTCAGTCGATCAGGTTTACACGCGTCTGGATGAAGCTGACACGACTGGCAAATATGACTCAGCAAATTTTAACATTTGTTTATCACAAATCAGCTTTTTCAAGACCTGGGTATTTCAATTAATTAAGGTACACGACTGGAACGAGTCGCATCGAACCTACAAAATGTTTGGTCCATGATAAATGTGTTGCATTAAGATTGATGAACCTCTGCCAGACTTGTGCCACGTTCGACCCTCTGCCGTATGAATTCCAGATGTGTCGGACACATTTTCAGCAACTTTGTTGCTCACTGGACACATTTGCATAGACTGAAAAGAATTTGGAGCTAGATTGTTAACCCGAAAAGTTCACAGTACTGTAGTGACTGGCCGTGTGACATCATACTCTCTACTTTCACGTGATTGGCTCATGGCGGGTTATCAGCGGGTTCTAAGCCACCAAACAGGTTATTACAGTACATTTGTGTTGGTGAACCATGCCTTAAAAATTAACAAAGAAAATCCCTACCAAAACTTTAAACTATTTTTGTTTACTTGGCTTACTTTTGTCAACAGAGCAATTTTGAGACAATTAGAAACTCGCTCATTTTCGGGGCTCTTCTTCATCATTATTGATCCCACTTCAGATTATCAGGTTAATAAAACAATAAAGTATCATTTTAACCGAGCTGTGTCTCCCAACAGAGGAGCTTCCATCCCAACGGATGAGCTTCCATCCCAACAGAGCTGAACTGGTTTTATTTCTGGGGGGGGTAGAAATGTTTGTCATCGTTCCAACAACAAAGACTTGTGTGGTTTATTCAGAAGCTTTTATTTCACAGGAGCATGACAGCAGATTGAAAGGCCTGGAGAAAGAGGAGCATCAGCACTGGTTACTGCTGAGGCCGATGGAGGACTTCTCTGCAGCTTTACCATGGAGGACGTTGCATCTCACTTTGTCTTTCTGGTCCCGCTGGGCTCCGCTGAGCCTCAGGACGCTGCTGCAGCTGAAGTGCCCTTCATTATAGATCTCATCACTGGTCTGAATCTCAACCTCATTCCCTTCCTTGAGCACAGAGTCCCCCAGCGTCCAGCTCACACTGGCCCCCGGTGGAGAGTAAGAGTCCAGCAGGCAGACGAGGGAGAGAGAGCCAGAAGGGGAGGAAGAAGACCACAACAGAGACAGCGTGGGCTTTACAGTGGGGCCACCTGCAGACAGAAAGAGAGAGGGGGGGAGAGGGAGAGGAAGAGAGAGAGGGGGAGAGGGAGAGAGAGTTTAGAGTCATCAAAAGGATTTCGAGCATAAAGTATGTGATAAATGGGAATTAAAATAAAAAGGCAATTGAAGAGAATTTAAAAAGGCGCAAAAACAAATCACAATTTTGTAAAACAAATACTTTGATCAACTTCCATTTCAGACAGATTTTTTAGTAAATTTAAAAAAATCAATTTACTATTTCCAGCTTTATAATATCACGTGCGTGTGTGTGCGTGTGAGGGAAATGCTCAGTTTTGCTTCTGGAGCTGATTGACAAATAAATCTAAAAAGTTTATCCATTTCATTTATTTTCTCTGTATTTTAAATTCCTGTTTGCTAATTGTATAATGGACATAAGAAAGCCCTGAACAAAAGAAAATGCTGCTTTTCACAGCTTTTACCCAAATGTTTGATTTATTTATCATTTCACAACTCTACCCAACTTCAATAATTCCTCACCTGGAGATGCTTTGTTCAAATTCACTCTCTGATAGCAATAATATAATAATAAACTGTATTTATAATGCTTTTAAAATGCAAGTTACACATAAATGCTAAACTACATCCGAGTATCACAAAAATAAAGATTAAATGTATGAAACTGTTTATGAAAGTTACAATAAAAGTGTTAAAGAAGTTTAAATCATTTACACTAAACATAAATATTTCAATGTTGACACTTCTATCATTTTTGAGGGAGAAACGTCTAGGTTACTTGCGTAACCCCACGTTCCCTGAATAGGGAACGGAGACGTTAGTCGGGATTAGACCGACTGAATGGGAGCGAATCACCGTGAGAGCGACTGACGAACATATTAACGGGCAAATTAATTTGCAGGCGAAGGTGATTGATTAGCAATCAGCCGGGTATAAAGCCGGGCGTGCCTAAGCCTCAGTATGGAATTTTCCGAGGAGCTGGACCCACTTACCTCCCAGCTTACCTCAGATCCATGACTTCCAGGGCATGGCGAAGGGTAACGTCTCCGTTCCCTATTCAGGGAACGTGGGGTTACGCAAGTAACCTAGACGTTCCCTTTCAGTCGGTCCCGGAGACGTTAGTCGGGATTAGACCGACTGAATGGGAGCCTCTGTAAAGGGCCATGCCCGAAGTCCATCCAGACAGGTCGGCACTAAACCCAAGAGAGGGGTTAGTAAGAGGCCGTTAGTACCTGAATAGGAACTCCTTCTGCCCCTGCCCGGAATACTCATTGACGGGGAAGTCGTCCAACACTGAGAGCTTCTGCTGTACTTGGTTGATGCTGACGACCAAAAGGAGGCACCCCTTGACCCGCAGGGAGGAGTGGCGGAGAACGCGTCGAGGCCCGAAGGGCTACCAGCGGGTCATCGTTCTGCAAGAGAGCGGAGGCAGAGACGGAAGTCATCGTTACGCGCCAAAGCAAGGGGAGTAACGGAACGGGTTCATACTAGCCACCTGAAGGGGGAGCTGTATAAGAACATAGAAAGGGAGCGCCAGAGAGGGACTCCCAGATCTGTACCCTAGTTCTGCGGGGACCAGGCCGGAGCAAAGCCACCACACGGAACCTGGCAGCGCTGACTGCTCCGCTCAGTCAGATGCCGAAGGGGGGAGGATGGGAGAGCCGCCCGAAGGGGGAGCTCTTAGAAAGGTGTACTTCTCCCGATGACGAGGAGAGTACTGCAAGCTTACACCTGCTCCGTCCCCTAAGGGTGACTGCCACCACTCAGGACCGCAGAGGGAACAGAGCCTACATCAAGGTTGTACAACCTGATGAGCGTGTTAGGTGTAGACCAGCCCGCAGCTCTACAAATGTCGGCGAGTGAGGCCCTTCTAGCCAACGCCCACGAGGCAGCGATGCCGCAAGTGGAGTGGGCCCTCAGATGGAGAGGGCAGGGAACCTCACACGCCTCATAAGCTAGGATGATAGCCGCACTAGCCAGTGGGCAAGCCTTTGCTTGGAGACAGCGGAACCCTTGCGCTGGCCTCCGAAACATATGAAGAGCTGCTGGGAGCGACGAAGCTCCCGGGTTCTGTCCCAGTAGATCCGGAGAGCTCGCACAGGACATAACGAACCCTGGGCTGGTTCTGCCTCCTCCCGGGGCAGAGCTTGCAGGGTCACCACCTGGTCCCGGAAGGGGACGGATGGGACCTTGGGGATGAATCCGGGCCTGGGTCTGATGGTAACCAGAGAATCACCAGGGCCGAATTCCAGGCAGGATTCGTCGGCGGACAGTGCCTGGAGATCTCCCAACCTCTTAATTGAGGCCAAAGCAAGCAGGAGTGCGGTCTTCCGTGAGAGGACACGCTGCTCTGCCAAATGCCAGGGCTCAAAAGGTGACTTCCGCAGCCCCGAAGGGCGACGGAGAGGTCCCAAGAGGAATGGAGGGTGGTCTAGGAGGCCGGAGGCGCCTAGCCCCCTTGAGAAATCTCACCATGGTGCGTGGCTGCCCACTGATTTCCCTTCAACCCGGAGGTGGAAGGCAGAAATAGCGGCGGCGTAGACCTAGAGGGACGATGGGGACAGCCCCCGATCGAACCTCTCCTGGAGAAGGTCAACACGACTCAGATGGGGCATGTCCCGGGGTCTTCCTGGCGGGAAGAGCACCATTCGACGAACCGACCCCACTTGCCAGCGTAGCACACTCAGTGCAGGGGGCTAACGCATGGTATAGGTAGTCACCGCGAGGGGTGGTAGAGGCTCGGGGTCCACCGCGGACAGATATGCCATACAAGTAGGGCCCAGAGGTCTGGCCGCGGGTGCCTGTATCAGAACCTTAGAAAGGGTCTGTGCCTTGGAACCACTTCTACCTGGAAGTACGCGTCCTTCAGGTCGATTGTTGCGAACCAATCTCCAGGACAGATGCATGGTAGAATGCAGCGGACCGTCAGCATCTTGAACCGGTACTTGGCCAGGTGCCGGTTTAGACGCCTCAAATCCAAGATTGGTCGCAGCCCGCCTGCTTTCTTGGGGACCAGGAAGTATGGGCTGTAAAACCCTCGTTCCATATCGGCTGGGGGTACCGGCTCGACCGCACCTTTTGTTAAAAGGGCGTCGATCTCCTCTCGCAGGAATGAGGCGCCTGTTCGGGGAACAGGAGTGTGAAGCACACCTCGAAACCTGGGGGTGGACACGAATTGAATCGTGTAGCCCTGCCGGATTGTCCGGACCTCCCACTGTGAGACCCCGGGAAGCTTCCGCCAGGCTCCCAGGTAAGCTGACAGGGGTCGTGGTCGGGACGTGCCGATGGTCCCCAGGGCGGGGCCGCCCGGAGGCGGACTTGTGGGCGGAATCACCAGGGAAGGACCCTGGGAGATGGTCCGATGAGGGCAGGGGTGGTGTGCCCCCGCGCCCTCTGCCATGGCCAGCGGGGCTCGGGCCCATGTCGGGATCTTCGTCGGAGACCGAGGAAGAGGAACCCCAGACCGTCGGTCATGCGAGACCGCTATTCTCGGGTAGGAAGTGAGTTCTATCTTTGACACAATAGGTGCCGCCGTCCCGGAGGACGGCAGCGAGGAGTGTGTGGTGGACTCCCCCCCCCCCTGGGGGAGCTGGGCCGATGACCAGACCCAAAGAAGAGCTCGTTTCCTCCCGAGTCGCCAACCTCAGGGGAGCTTCACTAGAAACCCTCGCCTGCTTTCGAAAACCTCAGAGGTTGGCTCCGTCTTCCGCATGCAGGGGTTTTCCCCGGCCCAGAGGTCGAAGGAGTAAACCAAGGCAGGAGACGTACTCTTTGGCAGCGAACAGGCGGAGAGGGTTCCGGCCCAGAAGCAACGCCTGCTGCTTCTGGCGTGGAACTATACCCAGACCCTCCGCCTGCCTCCTGATCGTGGAGACCTTTGACGAAAATCTCCACGGCGACGCCAAAGAGGCCATCCGGGGAGACAGGCGCGTACGGAAGCCGAAAATCGGTCCTCGGGACGCATTGAAGCCTGCTCGAACCACAGATGGCGTTCCTGGACCACAAGCGTGGACATCGCGTGACCGATGTTCAGCACGGCTGATCTTGTAGCACGAGGCGACAATCAGCGGCTGAAAGCGAGTCTCAGAGAGACTGCTGGTCACCACCACCCTGGTGCATGACACGGAGGACCTGTAAGGTCGCCATAGCATGCAATAATGCAGCAGATTTACCTGCAGCTGAATAAGCTCTCATCATCAGGACTGATGAAACCTCCCAGCTTTGGCGGGAACACCCGAACGAGACCGTCAAGCAGCAGCGCTGTCGGAGTAAGCACCGCGACAACCTACCCACTCGGGGAATCGAAGAGTAACCCATTTCTGCTGCATTGACCAGAGTGGTGAAGAGGGAGGAGCTCAATCCCCTGACGGGCAGGGGAGCCTGCCAGAATTAGTGAGCTCCTCGTGCTTCTCGGGGAGAAAAAGGCACTAGCGGTATGCGGGGAACCTGTCCCGGCGCCTGCCTAGCCACCAATTCTCCAGCCGTGACAGCATCGACTCGGGGGGGAGGAGTCACCTCCCGCCGATCGAGGCTGCGGCTGTGAGAGCACCGCGAACGCCTCCGGCTCCAGCTCGGCTGCAATCCCGAAGGAGGCAGGCCGAACTGGAGAACCGAAAGCCGCGCCCCTTCCGATGCTGCGTGGGAGAGCAGATCGTTTACAGGATCATACGAGGTACCGGGCGACACCGAAGCGCCGTCCGATTCACCCGCAGACCAGACGGGAAGCACGCTCGGTGTTTGGGGATGACGCGAGGAATCACCTGACGCCGCTCTACCCAAAACTTCCGCGTGCGACTCAGCAGAGTGCTGCAATGCAAACACTCGCGCTTCACGAGAGCCGCGTCGGTGTGCTGGAAACCAAACACATCGCGCAACTCCCGTGACCGTCTTTTCAACGAGAAGCCCACAACAGCCAGGAATAGTGCACGTTTTGCTCATCGTGTCGTGAAAAATGGACAGGATACTGAGAAAACGGCTGAATCACTGGACAGGCTTGCCTGAGAAGATCTTCGAGGTGCTGGCGTTTTGGTGGCGTGCTATTCTGGGCTAGCAGAGGTCAACACCAAATGTGCCGAGAGGTAAGCAACCTACTGATCTTTCAAGCGAAAAAAGAAAGCGTCAAAGTTCAGGAGAGAGAGTCTCACTCAGTCAGCTCCGAAGGAAAATTGCATACTGAGGCTTAGGCACACCCGGCTTTAGACCCGGCTGATTGCTAATCAATCACCTTCGCCTGCAAATTAATTTGCCCGTTAATATGTTCGTCAGTCGCTCTCACGGTGATTCGCTCCCATTCAGTCGGTCTAATCCCGACTAACGTCTCCGGGACCGACTGAAAGGGAACTGTGGTGAATTGTGGTGGTCGTGGTGGTGGTGGAGGAGGAGGAGGAGGGGAAAATTAAAATTCTATACTAAAAAATTAAAAACTGGCAAAGAAAGTACAACGTTTGAGGCAATTTTGCCCAAAATTTACTGTATTTTACAGTATGTTGACCGACCAATAACCTAAATTATCATTGTATAAAAAAAAACATGACAATTGTGGTGGTGGTGGTGGTGGAGGAGGAGGAGGAGGAGGAGGAGGAGGAGGGAAAAATTACAATTTAACACTAAAAAATTAAAAACTGGCAAAGAAAGTAAAACGTTTGAGGCAATTTTGCCCAAAATTTACTGTTTTTTAAAGGTCTTGGCAGCAAATTCCTTGACATGTTTTAGTCGTTATAGAAATGTTTTATCCAGAGTCTGTTTTTTATTTTTACCATGCTCCATCTATCTCCCATCATCTGTCCCCGTGGGGACCCGGGGTAGAATAGGTCCCTAGCACCCCCTTGCTGTTCGTAAGAGGCGACAAATGGGGCGAATTAACTGCCGTGAGTTGCGGCTTGTTTTTTTTTGTCTTCTTCTTTTTAGGGACTCCATTATACACAAAAAGTTGTCAGTGGATTGTAATTACCGACATATTACCAGGTTTGACGTCCTATGTATGACCAAAAAAGAGAAAGGTAAATAGACGAAATGGAAGATACTGAAAAATGAAAAACATGACGAGAGTCAAACTATTTTAACCAAAATTCCTTCTACACAGGTATTTATAAGAAAACTTACAAGTAATCAAAGGTAAGTGACTGTTTTTGTCTTTAAAAGATTTAGGGACTCTAATATGAAGTGGAATTTGTTGACAGACCAATAACCAAAATTATCATTGTATAAAAAAAACTGTGGTGAAATGTGGTGGTCGTGGTGGTGGTGGAGGAGGAGGAGGAGGAGGGAAAAATTACAATTTTATACAAAAAAATTAAAAACTGGCAAAGAAAGTACAACGTTTGAGGCAATTTTGCCCAAAATTTACTGTATTTTACAGTATGTTGACCGACCAATAACCAAAATTATCATAGTATAAAAAAAAACATGACAATTGTACAAGTAATCAAAGGTAAGTGACTGTTTTTGTCTTTAAAAGGGACTCTAATATGAAATGGAATTTGTTGACAGACCAATAACCAAAATTATCATTGTATAAAAAAAACTGTGGTGAAATGTGGTGGTCGTGGTGATGGTGGAGGAGGAGGAGGAGGAGGGGAAAATTACAATTTCATACTAAAAAATTAAAAACTGGCAAAGAAAGTACAACGTTTGAGGCAATTTTGCCTAAAATTTACTGTATTTTACAGTATGTTGACCAACCAATAACCAAAATTATCATTGTATAAAAAATAACATGACAATTGTGGTGGTGGTGGTGGTGGTGGTGGTGGAGGAGGAGGAGGAGGAGGAGGAGGGGAAAATTACAATTTAACACTAAAAAATTAAAAACTGGCAAAGAAAGTAAAACGTTTGAGGCAATTTTGCCCAAAAGTTACAGTTTTTTAATGGTCTTGGCAGCAAATTCCTAGACATGTTTTAGTCATGTAGAAATGTTTTATCCAGAGTCTGTTTTTTATTTTTACTATGCTCCATCTATCTCCCATCATTTGTCCCCGTGGGGACCCGGGGTAGAATAGGTCCCTAGCACCCCCTTGCTGTTCGTAAGAGGCGACAAATGGGGCGAATTAACTGCCGTGAGTTGCGGCGTGTTTTTTTTTTGTCTTCTTCTTTTTAGGGACTCCATTATACACAAAAAGTTGTCAGTGGATTGTAGTTACCGACATATTACGAGGTTTGACGTCCTATGTATGATCAAAAAAAGAGAAAGGTAAATAGACGAAATGGAAGATACTGAAAAATGAAAAACATGACGAGAGTCAAACTATTTTAACCAAAATTCCTTCTACACAGGTATTTATAAGAAAACTTTCAAGTAATCAAAGGTAAGTGACTGTTTTTGTCTTTAAAAGATTTAGGGACTCTAATATGAATTGGAATTTGTTGACAGACCAATAACCAAATTTATCATTGTGTAAAAAAAAACATTAGAATTGTGGTGGTGGTGGTGGTGGAGGAGGAGGAGGAGGAGGAGGAGGGGAAAATTACAATTTAATACAAAAAAATTTAAAACTGGCAAAGAAAGTAAAACGTTTGAGGCAATTTTGCCCAAAATTTACTGTATTTTACAGTATGTTGACAGACCAATAACCAAAATTATCATTGTATAAAAAAAACATGAGAATTGTGGTGGTGGTGGTGGTGGACGAGGAGGAGGAGGGAAAATTACAATTTAATACAAAAAAATTAAAAACTGGCAAAGAAAGTAAAACGTTTGAGGCAATTTTGCCCAAAATTTACAGTTTTTTAATGGTCTTGGCAGCAAATTCCTAGACATGTTTTAGTCGTTATAGAAATGTTTTATCCAGTGTCTGTTTTTTATTTTTACTATGCTCCATCTATCTCCCATCATCTGTCCCCGTGGGGACCAAGGGTAGAATAGGTCCCTAGCACCCCCTTGCTGTTCGTAAGAGGCGACAAATGGGGCGAATTAACTGCCGTGAGTTGCGGCGTGTTTTTTTTTGTCTTCTTCTTTTTTAGGGACTCCATTATACACAAAAAGTTGTCAGTGGATTGTGATTACCGACATATTGCCAGGTTTGACGTCCTATGTATGACCAAAAAAAGAGAAAGGTAAATAGGCGAAATGGAAGATACTGAAAAATGAAAAACATGACGAGAGTCAAACTACTTTAACCAAAATTTCTCCTACACAGGTATTTATAAGAAAACTTTCAAGTAATCAAAGGTAAGTGACTGTTTTTGTCTTTAAAAGATTTAGGGACTCTAATAAGAATTGGAATTTGTTGACAGACCAATAACCAAAATTATCATTGTGTAAAAAAAAAACATAAGAATTGTGGTGGTGGTGGTGGAGGAGGAGGAGGAGGAGGAGGAGGAGGAGGGGAAAATTACAATTTAATACTAAAAAATTTAAAACTGGCAAAGAAAGTAAAACGTTTGAGGCAATTTTGCCCAAAATTTACTGTATTTTACAGTATGTTGACCGACCAATAACCAAAATTATCATTGTATAAAAAAAAACATGACAATTGTGGTGGTGGTGTGGTGGTGGTGGTGGTGGAGGAGGAGGAGGAGGAGGAGGAGGAGGAGGAGGAGGGAAAAATTACAATTTAACACTAAAAAATTAAAAACTGGCAAAGAAAGTAAAACGTTTGAGGCAATTTTGCCCAAAATTTACAGTTTTTTAATGGTCTTGGCAGCAAATTCCTAGACATGTTTTAGTCATGTAGAAATGTTTTATCCAGTGTCTGTTTTTTATTTTTACTATGCTCCATCTATCTCCCATCATCTGTCCCCGTGGGGACCCAGGGTAGAATAGGTCCCTAGCACCCCCTTGCTGTTCGTAAGAGGCGACAAATGGGGCGAATTAATTGCCGTGAGTTGCGGCGTGTTTTTTTTTGTCTTCTTTTTTAGGGACTCCATTATACACAAAAAGTTGTCAGTGGATTGTAGTTACCGACATATTACCAGGTTTGACGTCCTATGTATGATCAAAAAAAGAGAAAGGTAAATAGACGAAATGGAAGATACTAAAAAATGAAAAACATGACGAGAGTCAAACTATTTTAACCAAAATTCCTTCTACACAGGTATTTATAAGAAAACTTTCAAGTAATCAAAGGTAAGTGACTGTTTTTGTCTTTAAAAGATTTAGGGACTCTAATATGAAATGGAATTTGTTGACAGACCAATAACCAAAATTATCCTTGTATAAAAAAAACTGTGATGAATTGTTGTGGTCGTGGTGGTGGTGGAGGAGGAGGAGGGGAAAATTACAATTTTATACTAAAAAATTAAAAACTGGCAAAGAAAGTACAACGTTTGAGGCAATTTTGCCTAAAATTTACTGTATTTTACAGTATGTTGACCGACCAAAAAACCAAAATTATCATTGTATAAAAAAAAAACATGACAATTGTGGTGGTGGTGGTAGTGGTGGTGGAGGAGGAGGAGGAGGGGAAAATTACAATTTAACACTAAAAAATTAAAAACTGGCAAAGAAAGTAAAACGTTTGAGGCAATTTTGCCCAAAATTTACAGTTTTTTAATGGTCTTGGCAGCAAATTCCTAGACATGTTTTAGTCATGTAGAAATGTTTTATCCAGTGTCTGTTTTTTATTTTTTACTATGCTCCATCTATCTCCCATCATCTGTCCCCGTGGGGACCCGGGGTAGAATAGGTCCCTAGCACCCCCTTGCTGTTCGTAAGAGGCGACAAATGGGGCGAATTAACTGCCGTGAGTTGCGGCGTGTTTTTTTTTGTCTTCTTTTTTAGGGACTCCATTATACACAAAAAGTTGTCAGGGGATTGTAGTTACCGACATATTACGAGGTTTGACGTCCTATGTATGACAAAAAAAAGAGAAAGGTAAATAGACGAAATGGAAGATACTAAAAAATGAAAAACATGACGAGAGTCAAACTATTTTAACCAAAATTCCTTCTACACAGGTATTTATAAGAAAAAGTTTCAAGTAATCAAAGGTAAGTGACTGTTTTTGTCTTTAAAAGATTTAGGGACTCTAATATGAAATGGAATTTGTTGACAGACCAATAACCAAAATTATCATTGTATAAAAAAAAACATGAGAATTGTGGTGGTGGTGGTGGAGGTGGAGGAGGAGGAGGAGGAGGGTAAAATTACAATTTAATACAAAAAAATTAAAAACTGGCAAAGAAAGTAAAACGTTTGAGGCAATTTTGCCCAAAATTTACTGTATTTTACAGTATGTTGACAGACCAATAACCAAAATTATCATTGTATAAAAATAAAAACATGAGAATTGTGGTGGTGGTGGTGGTGGAGGAGGAGGAGGAGGGGAAAATTACAATTTAATACTAAAAAATTAAAAACTGGCAAAGAAAATAAAACGTTTGAGGCAATTTTGCCCAAAATTTACAGTTTTTTAATGGTCTTGGCAGCAAATTCCTTGACTTGTTTTAGTCGTTATAGAAATGTTTTATCCAGAGTCTGTTTTTTATTTTTACTATGCTCCATCTATCTCCCATCATCTGTCCCCGTGGGGACCCGGGGTAGAATAGGTCCCTAGCACCCCCTTGCTGTTCGTAAGAGGCGACAAATGGGGCGAATAAACTGCCGTGAGTTGCGGCGTGTTTTTTTTTTCTTCTTCTTTTTTAGGGACTCCATTATACACAAGAAGTTGTCAGTGGATTGTAGTTACCGACATATTACCAGGTTTGACGTCCTATGTATGACCAAAAAAAGAGAAAGGTAAATAGACGAAATGGAAGATACTAAAAAATGAAAAACATGACGAGAGTCAAACTATTTTAACCAAAATTCCTTCTACACAGGTATTTATAAGAAAACTTTCAAGTAATCAAAGGTAAGTGACTGTTTTTGTCTTTAAAAGATTTAGGGACTCTAATATGAAATTGAATTTGTTGACAGACCAATAACCAAAATTATCATTGTATAAAAAAAACTGTGGTGAATTGT
>SRMA01026985.1:129951-166266 GCA_007224835.1 Danionella cerebrum
TATAAATCAAACATCATACAAACTTTGGGTTGAGATTAACTAGTGTTGCTGGTTTTAGCTTTAAACAATTGCCTTGGCAACAGATTTTCTCAGTGTCTGCAAGTGACGGCATCAGCGGTTTCCAAAAATAATAACAGAAAAGGGTTATTGCCGCAGTCCAACATGAAGACTGTGTCTTTTTTGCATTTTTTTGACATTTAAAGGGGATCCTTCTTTCCTTAAAGCTATCATTACTGTTTTGTATTTATTATGTATCTGTATGTTTTTCCCTCAGTGAATACCATTGGACTTCAAATGAAACTCCTCTCATATTTGGACATAACGAACATGGGGCATGAGGACATTTTAGAGAAAGTAAGGTTCTTAATTTTCAATCTCTATTCATTACTAAAAGACAACGCTTAAAACTACTCTGTTGGTGGATGTTTTTTTCAGGTGAGACAGAATCTGATTAAGAAGGGTCTGCCAGACAACATCCAGATGAAGTTGAGAAAACTGCAGAAGATAAAACCATAATGTAAATGAATTTGGTAAAGAACAACAAAAATTATTGAGAATGAAACAGTATAAATTCTTGATGGTGATTATAATTTAATTTAAAATAATTAATGTTAGAATTCCTCGATACTCTCTACACAGCACCTTATATAAATAAGAAAATGCAATATTGATTAAAAACAGTTTCTTTTAATAACCTTATTTTCTGTCTCCTCAAAACACTTTAAAAAATGTATTCAAATTGTACCTAAAAAGGGTATATTGCAGACCCATTCTCCTCCCACAAACTCTTAAACTTGTTACACTAAAACCTCCCTCGCTCCAATCAGTGCTCTGCTTTGCCACTTTCTGTGGAAATCTGTCACATCCAGAAGTTTACAGATGACACAGCCATCATGGGGTGTATCAGGGATCAGAGTGAGGATGAGTACAGGACTCTAATCAGTAACTTTGACACCTGGGGTCAGATGAACCATCTCCAGCTTATTGCCTTAAAGACCAAGGAGCTGGTCATTGTCTTCAGCAAGTTCAGCCCACTACCACGGCCAGTGATCATCAGGGATGATGAGGTGCCGATTGTAGGAAACTACAAATACCATTGGTTGTGGCAGGGCAATAAGTAGGACATGCTATACTAATCCCCTGTATAAGAGGACCCAGAGCCGCCTGTACTTTCTGCGAAGGCTGGGACCCTGGTAATCTGGACAGTGACAGAGGGGGTCATTAAAAAAGTTATTATGGATGATGCCAGTCATCTTCTGCAAACTGTCATCAGTGCTCAGGGTAGCCTAAATAGTAACAGACTCAACCTCAATACTTCAACTAATAGCAATGTTATGGATATCACCTCTAGCACCAGACCTAATACATTGCTTCAAAGTTCCCGAATTTCAAAATCCCCAGTCCTTTCGGACAGTCCATTTTAGAGCCCTGCACGGGCTTCAAATTTAGGCCCTAGCCGCACACATCTTATAGCGATAAAAATCCTTCACTGTGGTTTTAGTGGCTAAATGATATTTTGTTTTTCTTTCTTTATTAATTCTAAAAAATGTTTGGAGCACTTTTTGTTTGATAAATAAAAGTTTTTGTTTGCTTGTTTTTAAAAGATGAAAGAGCGGCTAGCGGCCGATGGGGAGCTGACTACGTTTAATCAACTTAAACTCTCGAATCAAAACTCTGCTTGCTTGCGGCAAAATCCAAAGATTAAAAAAAAACTTAATAAATAAATAATAACTTTAAGCAAATAGCTGTCTGTTTAAACGTTTATAATCAAAAAGATAAGAAAATGTATAAAATCTTCTTAGCGTTTATTATTAAAAGGCAGTTTTAATATGTATAATCTCAACAAATACTACTACTACTAATAATAATAATGATAATAAGAAGAATAATAAAATATAAATTATAATACCAAGCAGCTACAGCAGCCGACAGCTGACTATTTCAACAATTTAGCTTCTCAAATCGAAACTTGGGTTGCTTGCAATAAAACCCAAAGATTAAAAAATATGATAATATAATAACTAAAATAAAAAACAAAAACATCAACGTTTCAGTTTATTACCATTTTTTGTATTTATTATATATTTTTTATATTTTTAAAGTGCAACATGTAAACATTTTAAACAAATCTAAACAAGTACAAAGACTAAGAATAACAGCGTATTGTCCCTTAGTCAACAGTTAGCATATAATGAAGTTTAGTAAAGAATATAACAATTCCAAAAGACTCCTAAAATGGGTAAACCCCGGCCGAATAATCTTTGTACATAACCAGTCGGCTCGTTATTTAATGTTGTCACTACTTCAAAAGCAGACCAGAAGTTTCCTTTCCTTTTGTTTTTTTCTGAGTTCTGAATTCACCATTGGCGATTCTACACTGTATGTTCTCATTTTCTGCACGTGAAGTGAATCGTGGGCGAGTTAAACCTGTGTGTTCAGGTGTGCATGCCAATGCTCATGATAGGTGAAATGTCTTTCGATATTTGTTTACCATCATCTAGTTCTTATCGCTTGTTTTAAATTAATAACTGCGAATACAGTATATATATATAAAACAACTAAAACAAGCCCGAAGCCTGGCCCGCATGTGAGCAATGACTTGAAAATTGGGCTTAAATGCAGCACTCTAGTCCATCTAGCCTTTCTTACTCTACCTGAAGCCTAGAAGACACCACTTTCCTCAATCGGAAGGTGAGGCCCTGTATTTAAGAACGCCATATGAGTCCCTCCGGTGTTTCTCGCCCGTGTTGATTCTGTGAATGAATGTTTATCTTAACTTAAACTTAACTTTATCTTCCTGCCTTTTGTTTTTCTTCAGGCACAGAGCCACTTCAGATTGAGGAATAGGTGTGGATTCTATGGGAGGTGTAATGTGCTGTGCTCACCAAATGTTGTGACTTGGGGTGAAACCTTCTCCGCGTGTATGTGGTGGTGTAAGGGATACTCATTTAACTGCACCCTCTTATCCAAATCTCTCTCTCTTTCTCTTCACTAATGCTAATGTAATGTTTCGGTATATTATTAGATAGTGTTGCTTATGTACTTTGGGTTGTTTCTTACTTTCTGTATGAATTGATTTTGCATATGATTGTGAACCGTGTCTTTGCCAGTCTGCTTGAGTAACCCGTATTTTGCTGTTGTGTGATGAACAAATATTAAAATTACCATTTACAGTTTTTCTGCTTATTGCTGATGTGCTTAATGAAATTGATAGCATGCCTTGTGTCTCTCTCCATTGAGTGAACTCTCTTACTACACTGAAATAAACAAACATAAACTTGCCTTGAGTGACTTGTCCATCTTTGGTCTTACTGCCCTGCCGCTCGGTCACACCAGTTTATAGCATCAAAATGCTTTTTGATCACTGTGCCCCCCTTCCCCCTTTTTATATCTACCCGTTTATCTCCTGTGAGTTTCCACACAATAAGCAGAGCAATCTTTTTCTTTTCTGATCCCAAACAAGTATGATGGGTTAACGTGGGATATTGCATCCTCATAAGCAAAGCACCTAGAGCAGGGGTATTGAACTAAAAATGGAAGAGGTCCGGTTTCATAATTTTTTGGGGAAGCAAAGATCTTAACGTATAACAGCAATATATATATATATAATTGTATATATATTTACAGCAATATATTAAGTGGCTGCATGTAATCAATACTTAAAAGACAAATTAATTCAGTTCAATTTAAAAATATTTGACAAATGTATTGTTAAGTAACACTAACTGTGCAAATATTTACAATGTTATGTCATTTATTAAATAAAATGCTAGAATACAAATAAATAAGGAAGAATACAAATGTTCAAATAGATTTGTGGTGATTTGTGTGTTCAAAATCTTTGTGTCTTATAATGCAGTTTAATAAGAGCTAGTTTTTAGTCCCAGTGGGTCATTTCTAGTGCTCACAATTACAAGATTTGGTCACATTTCATTAATGACAGGGGAAAGTGTTATTATCAGAGATAAATTGATTTCTGTTCAGACGCTTAACTAACAGTAGCATTTAATAACCAGGTTACGTTTCAAACTATTACCTAATGTGTTGCTTTCATCAATGCTATTTTTTTCTTCTTGCCATTTAATGACTGAAAATATACTATAACAAATATAAAATGAAAATTAATCTAATTGTTTATTCTGGATACAGGTTTATTCTGGAAAGAAGCTGAGATTTTAGTTTGGAAAACTATGTAACTACTCCCCCAGTTACTCACCTATTTGTTACGGATTTGCATATTTATGATGTTTATGCAAAGTGATGCTCACTGTAGATGTTAGGGAGATTAGAGTGATTCATTACGAGCAACTTCAAAACGTCTCATAAAGCTACATCAATGGACACTTGATGTGTAGGGGTTACAAGGGTATAGATGGCATGTCTAAACAGTAGTTTTGGTTCAAATGGGGCTTCTTTTCGTTCAAATTTCGGTTTAAAGTCGTGCCATGTGAAATCCTCTGTCGTCAATCTCTCATGCTGTTTGAATTTAGCACGACTAAATGCTGTTCCACATAGACCTTCAATGTGAAAGCATCTGCAACACAACTGCTGTGACATTCGTGCAGTCTGAACCCGGCTTAACGTGTCATGACACCAGTGTTGTGCCAGATTACAGGCCGCCAGATATACTTCACATGTAAGTGCTCTGCCTTTCCCTCTGTCTGACTGTTTGTTTTCGGCTATCACGAGAGAAGGCGTTGCTTCGTGGATAGTGCATCACTTCCAGCGGAGAGAAATTGGCACTTGTCATGTCTGGCTGTGATGTTACAATGGTAATGTTTTTAAAAGAAACAAACTTGTTTTTTTTTGTTCTGGAACATCCATGTTTGGATTTTTGATTCAGAGGAGGTGACCCTTTAGATTTAAATAATTACGGGCCAATTTCAAAATTATGCATTTGATCAAAAATCTTTAAGAATCATTTTTAGACATTCAGTCCGGCTTTAGAAAAAAGAACATCACCATCACAGCCATCTTAAAAGTTTTAAATGATCTTCTACATGATCCGGACTGCAAGCAACACTGTGTAGTTCTGTCTATTGACCTGTCAAAGGCATCTGACAATAAAATCCCTGTGTGTATAAATGGCCCGTTCTTTATCAACACTCAAAAAGGGAGTGCAACAAGGGTCAGTTTTGGGACCAATTTTATTTTTCATTTAAATTAGTAATATGTTGTAATCTGTCTAACCTCATTAATGAGTTTTATGCTGATAACATTGTCATTCACTGTTGGTATTCTTTTGCACAAGCTTTTGAGTTTACAGTCTGCTTTTAACACTGTTCAGACAGCAACCACTGAACTTGGTTTTAAATGCAGAAAAAAAACAAAAGTCATGGCATTTTCACCAAAGTGTAAGGTACAAGATAACATGCCTGTAACAAAAACACTTCAAGGGAAACAAATCGAATTGGTCAGGAGCTATAAATACCTTTTTTTTAGACTCATAGATTTCAATTTAACTCATCTTATTAGCAGAGAATCCCTGGTCTCCTAGATGAAACAAGTATTTTCTTCCTCATTCACAACATGCTAGGTTTTTTTGTTTCCTGCTTTGTTTGTTAGAGGATACTGGATCTGCTTCCCTTTTTAGCTGAATAATACAAAATAATAATAAAAAAACATTGTAAATACACATGTTTACAAATAACAATAAAAATGCCCAAGCCACTTTAAGGAAACATGTGTTCCCATCTTAGGAAGAGATCAAGTTTTTTTTCCCTTTGTTGCTGAGAAGGTGAGTACATTTCACACAATCCTGGCACTAGCATGGCGGCTCTTCTCTGCATTCAACACATCGCACAGTGGTAATGTGAGAACTGGTCAATCAAGTTTACTGCTTTTTTTAATTGCAAGATCCTCACCCACACAGTCAGCACAAAAACAAAAAAGGATGCTTAAAATTCCCAACAAAAGTCTGGGACTTCCAGTTCTAATGGTCATCATAAATGATTACACTCAACACCCTGTTATCAAAATCCTGCATGTTTTGTCCATGTTCGGAATAACCAAAGAATTGAAAATGGACAACAGGCCCCAGGACACACCATGCTTCTGCGTCAATTAATAAACACTGCCTTACAATCTATACCATGTTGTCAAAATTCGGCAGAGTACATCTACATCAACCCTGATTCCAGTTCTAGAGGGTGTTTTGTCCATGTTCGGAATACCCAAAGTTTTGAAAAAGGACAGTGCTTCTGCGTCAACAAAAGAAGAATAAATGAAAACCACGTTCACTCAAATCCCTGTCGTCAATAGAAACGTGTTCAAACTATTTGCTGAATGTATGGGATTAAAATACATGAAAATAACTCTACTATGACCTCAAGCAAATGCAGTGGCTAAAATATTCATGCACACATTGGGCAAACCTGATTCCAGTTCTTAAGGGTGTATTTACATAAATGACTGACATTTTAAATACTACATAGACTTGTATGCTTCTTTTTTTAGGTATTTCCATCCAAAACAAGCAATACAACACTTTGACAAAACATTTCTTGGTTAAGAACTGTGTGTCCCCATATACGGTATTTTTTTCTTTCAAAGGCATTTCAGTAAAAAGTGTAAATATTTTCACTAGTCAGTGCTCAACAACCCACTAAGCTGACCGGCTGGAATGAAATGTTGACTGGGCTGAAATCTATCAGAACTCACTCTGTAGTCTGTGATCACAAACTGGATATCATCGGGGAAAGGCTGACAGCTACACAACGAATGTTGAAAATGGAGACCAGTGATGGAGAGTAAAAATCTGAGCAAATTTACAGTTTTTGACCCAAATCTACTTTCTCCCATTTTCTTTCCCACACCTCCTGAAGTTGGCCTCGAGGCCATCACAGAGTCAAAACACTCCCAGGAGAGAGCGAGATAACTAGACGCTTTGCGTTACTTCTTCAAGGACTCTATGCCTCCCCATGCTTCTCCCAACTGCTGCAATCTTAGCAGGCCATGAGTACAGGTGCCTATCACGGCAGCTGGAAAATGCCAGCTGTTGCAGCAGTCCCACACCCACCCTTCTCCCTTACCTAGCCCCCATAAGGACAGTATTTTCCTGTACAACTATCAATGTATAATAAACCTGTTTTCCTTTCTGTTCATTACAATCCCGTCTCTCGAGTCTTCAATGTTAACAGGATAATGTAATATTTCCCTCACACTTCAAAGTTGAAAGTTCAAGCATTAAGAGGTGTTTTGCGGTCACATACGCATATTCACAGAATGTAAAGAGAATCGGTATTCCCTCTGGTCCAGAAGAAATGAACGAAAACTCAGGGATGAAAGCATGCTGTAGTCCAATGACCAACAACTCATACCGAACCAAGCCAGAACGTTTACCATGCAGTGGTCTGTGTTGAAAGCTGCACTGAGATCAAACCGAGTAAGAAGCATAATGATTGCAGCGTAAATGATCTCTCTCACGACGTGATGACCGCGGTAAGTCAGCTAATTTCATTGTAGTTGTCAATCATAGCTGTCAATCACATGGTCTCGAGTATTTTTTTGGGGGAAAATTTAACCATTCTGAACCGCACGAAATTAAACTTGAGCCAAGAAAAAAACTATTGAAGTTTGTTTACTGTATAGATAACATTCAAAAACCATTAAAACCGTTTGTGTAAATACCATACTTGCTGAAGAAATAATTTTTTCCATTACACCTGGGTGTCACTCTACCTGCCCTGTGTGACACAATTGGTTCCTGCTCTATGGGTGTGGGAGATGTGTATCATACATAAGTCTAGTTCCTCGCATTTATAGCATTCAATACTTCCTTAACTACATTTACATTACAGGAGGAATTATTACCTTACAGAGGTAAGAAAAAAATGAATCATTCAGAGCGTTCAATATTGCAAAAATACAGCAGAGCATCAAACAATTTAATTTTAGATTTTATATTTTGTTTTATTATATAAAACAAAATGTCTTTTGTTTTAAAGATTTCGGTTAGAAGGTTTTCCACTGGAGAATGTTAAATATTTGTATTTTCTCATCATTATTTTTGGTGATTTAAGGAAACTATTTTATACATCTCTGACTTCATCATCATGAAGCTGTCTTCAGTTTTTCAACGGTTTCTGATATTGTTCCTCTCACTTCTGGCACTTGGTAAGGTTTTGATTGGATTTCACTGTAGATTAAAGGAGCTTATGTTTAAACTTCTATATGATGAAAAAGAAATTAATGTCCCAGTGTATGGTGATGTGTCGATCACTCATGAAGATCTGAAGATCACAAGTTAGTGAAGAAAATGTGACCCCCAGTCTTGATCTTCATAGAAGTGCTTCAGGAGCTCACAAAATTCTGGCAGCCATTGCCCTTATTGAGGTGCTCAA
Source organism: Danionella cerebrum (assembly GCA_007224835.1). Classification (NCBI taxonomy): domain Eukaryota; kingdom Metazoa; phylum Chordata; class Actinopteri; order Cypriniformes; family Danionidae; genus Danionella; species Danionella cerebrum. The sequence continues at coordinate 138,294 of SRMA01026985.1, forward strand.
GCTCATTGCTCCTCATTACCATTGGTGGTGGATAAATTACATGGTACTCCCATATTCCTCAAGGGGAGCAGGCTGTGGTGATGAATTTACAAACTGTGAAAACTGTATTAGACAAACTGTAACAAACTTATATGCTATGTTCAGGTAGGAAATCTTCCCACTCCTGAATCTTTCCCCTTCACATCTCTCATTAACTCCCTTCCTTCCCTCCCTTCTCTCACCCAATGTGCACTGGAGATAGGCACCAGCAGACCCCTGTGACCTTGAAAGGGAATAAGAGGGTTGGAAAATGAATGAATGAATTACATAAATTCCCAGCTTACATCCAAAGAAGGAAACACCACATCAGATGCTCACTCCCCTGGAGATAACAAAACTGTCCAGCTCAAACAAAGCGCCTACCCTCCCATGTGGTGGCTGTTGAGCAGGACAAAGTAAAAAAAAAGTGAGAATTTTTTTTTCCTTTACTATTTACTACAGGAAGTACAGTTGAAAACACAGTAGGACAGAACTGAAAACATTTACAGTATCGCTTACAGTAAACAAAATATCCATGAAACAAAACTTTATTATAAACATTTTTTTCTGAACAAAAAAAAAAAAACAACAGCAAAAAGCCCAGATAAAAGGGGGGAAGGTGCAGGTGATCTAAAAAAACCCCACAAATTTCCTGTTGGTTTGTTAAAAGATGCATATTCTGTAATGGAGGCAACTTTTGACCACTTCAAATTGGGCTGCCCTCTTTCACCAGCCTCTCATAGTGAAAGACCGAGGTTGATCATATGATCAATGATAGCGGCATGAATTGACGACCTAAACCCCATAGAACACCTCTGGGGCATCCTGCAAAAGATGTTGGAGAAGCACGAGGTGTCAAATGTCTACCACCTCCATGATTCCAGTGGCAACCTGTGAAGAGTATTAAAGCCATGCTGGAAAATGATAATGGCCACACAAAATATTGCCATTCTATGTTTTACATAGGGGTGTACTCACTTTTGTTTCCAGGCTGTATTTTTTAAAGGATAATAAAGCCATACAAACTTTACACTGGCTACTTTTAATTGTAAGGGGTGTACTAACTTTTGTGACATACTGTATATTTTTTATTTTTTATAACTTTGTCACTGAAATTGACAAGTGAAAGTGAAAGAATAGTTTTTTTTTACATTTTAGAGAATTAACAGCATTAATGACAGCAGTAATATTATTAGTTTTGCTGATAACTGTATATCTTTGTAGATACAGATATTTTTCCTAAATGTCATCATTTCTATTTTTTACTTTTTGCAGAAGTCAATTCAGTAACAACCTTGACTGGTAAGTAGTGTTTTATTATGAGCAAATAAATAATACATGTTTTATTTAAGGAGTTTGCCTCATTCGTCCCTTATGACCTTTAACCTAATCTCTCTATAGAACCAGCAATATTCTACTCATATGATTCAACTGCAGAAAGCACAATAAATGCTCCTTCTGATGATGGAAGCTCACCTCGTGTTGATCTCACCACTCCATTTCTATTCTTTGGAAACAAATACCAGCAGATTTATGTAAGTTTCTTGACTCTTAACATGGCTCAGGATGCTTTTAAACTCTGCTGTAAATCCTGTAACTGTTTTTCTGAAACGGTTTCTCATGTTTCAGGTGAATAACAACGGATTCCTCACCTTCAACCAGTCTTCATCTAAATTCATTCCTGACTCATTTCCTGGATTCAAGAATCAAGATATAATTGCTGGATTATGGACAGATCTTGATAACAGTGCAAAGGGCCAGATTTATTATCGCCAGTATACAAGTGGAAGCATTCTGCAAAGAGCCACTCAGGATATAATCAGTTTCTCAAATTTTTCAAATCTGAACTTTAATGCCTCTTGGGTTTTCACTGCATCATGGAATAATGTTGCTTACTACGATAAGACGAGCACAGTGAGTGTGAAATTAATTTATTTTCTCAGTTAAAGAAGATTCTGATCGGTTACACATAACTAACGTCTAGGTTACTTTCGTAACCCCCGTTCCCTGAAGGAGGGAACGCAGACTAATGTTGATGTCTCGACTATGGGAGGAGTCTGATCCTGGGTGGGGTGGGACCGAATCTATATCAGGCAAATTGATTTGCGGGTGTAGATGATTAAATTAATCAGGTGCTCTAAAAGAGAAGAGCGTAGCTCTACACTCATTCAGCTTTCTTCCGAGGAGCCGAACCCACTTACCTCCACGGCACCTCAGACTAGCGACTTGAGGTACATGGCCAAGGGATGTCTGTGTTCCCTCCTTCAGGGAAGGGGGTTACAAAAGTAACCTAGAGGTTCCCTTTCAGTTGAGACACAGACTAATGTCAATGTCTCGACTATGGGAACCCCTTTGAAGGGCCATGCCTCATTCCTCCAGCCAGGCCGACTCTAAGCTGTGAAGGTTAGGTGTCAGGCACTCGCCTGACCGGGAACTCCTTCTGCCCCTTAGCCCGGACATAGTATATTAGCGGGGTAAGTTGCATGGCAACCAGAAGGAGTGTGCCCCTGATGTGGAACAGGGGCGCGCAGAGACTTGGATGGAGACCTGAAGAGGGTTTCCAGCAAGCAGAGATTGTTCCGCCGGCTTTAACAGGGGTCTAAAACAGATAGCAATTGTTCTCAACCCAGATAGGGGGGGTCCGCAAGTCCGGTCTGAGTTCTGTATGGATCAGGCCCGGCGGCAAACCTTACTACAGGTTGCTCCGCTTCAGCCAGATGCCAAGTGTGTGTGTGTGTGTGGGGGGGGGGGGGTTTACCGATCCACCATTCGGGGGACATGAAAAAGGTTCCTTCCCGCAGGACTAGGAACCTGCAGGCGCAGCACATCCTTGACCCGGGGTCCTAGTGGTGCTTAGGGCCTACGGGTTACTGCCACCACTCAGCACCATAGAAGGCACAGCGCCTAAGTCAAGGCAGTAATTCCTGATGAAGATAAGGGGTGTCGACCAGCCCGCAGCTCTACATATTTCGGTGAGTGAGACCCCCTTAGCCAAAGCCCACGAGGCGGTGATGCCGCGGGTGGAATGGGCCCTCAGCCTAGTCAGATGGCAGGGTACATCACTCGCCTGGTAAGCCAGCTGGATAGCCTCCACAATCTAGTGAGCTATCCTCTGCTTGGACACAGCGTACCCCTTCCGCTGGCCAGGGTAGCATACGAAGAGCTGCCGATAGTTACGAAACTCCCGGGTTCTGTCCAGATAGAGCCCAAGGGTACGGACTGGACAGAGAGTACCCTGGGCTGGGTCTGCCTCCTCCCGGGGCAGGGCCTGCAGTGTCACCGTCTGGTACTGGAAGGGGACCGACAGGACCTTGGGAATGAATCCGGGCTGGGTCTGATTCGCACCAGAGAATCCTCAGGGCCGAACTCCAGGCAGGTTTCGTCAGCGGACAGGGCCTGGAGATCTCCAACCGTCTTGAGCGAGCCAGCAAAAGTGCCGTCTTGAGGGAGAAGGCGTGCAGGTCTGCGAGGGCCAAGGGCTCAAACGGGGACATCCTCAGCCCTCTAAGGGCGATAGAGAGGTCCCAAGAGGGCCTAGAGGGACGTAGCCGTATGGCCCAGTAGAGAAATCTCACTGTCAGGCTGCTTACAGGCTGCTTCCTTCTTCCCCTCGACCCGAAGGTGGAAGAAGGAAATTGCTGCAGCTTGACCTGCCGCAGAGTAAGCCTTTGTCATCAGGTCTGACGAGAACTTACTGGCTTTGGAGGGGACACCTGGGCGCGATCGCCAAGCGGCATCACAAGTGCACCTCAACAGCTTGCTCCACTCGCGGAACTCCTTGCTTCAGCCTGCGCCAGAGTGGCGAAGGGAGAGGAGCTACGGACCCTCGCAGACAGGGGAGCCTGCCAGAATTTCGTTAGCTCGTCATACACCTCCAGGAAGAATGGTACTGGTGGTGGGCGGGGAGGAGCATCCCGGCGCTTGCCAAAGAACCAATCATCCAGTCGCAAAGGAACCGATTCAAAGGCACCTCTAAACCGATAGCCAACACCAGAATCACCTGCAGACCAGACGGGACGCACAGACCAGGGATGACGCGAGGGGTTCCCTGATGTCACTTGCCCTGCGCCGCCGGATGAGGCCTCGGATTATCCAGCTAAGTAAGCGGAGCTCCAGAAGCTGAAGTCCTCTTCCTCGAAGAAGGATCTCCTGTACCTCAGTGTGCGGCTCGGCAGAGCGTTAGAGCGCAAACACTCACGCCTCACGAGAGCAATGCAGGCGTGTTTGAAGCCCAAACACTCCATACATCGCTCGTGACTGTCCTTCGACTAGATAAATCCACCGCAGCCAGGAGTATTACAGATTTTGCCCATCGTCTGGAAAAACGGACGTAATAAGACAAAATGCTGTGAACACTGACAGGCTCTTGTTGGGAATTAGAGGTACAGCAATAAGATGGCGTAGCTATCTGGGCTAGCAGCAGCACATCAAGCGCAGAGTTAAGCAACCTTCTGATATTTCAGTGTGTGTTAGTGTCTAATTCAGAGGAACCACTATTCGCTCTGAGGAAGAAAGCAGAATGAGTGTAGAGCTACGCTCTGCTCTTATAGCGCAGCTGATTAATTGTTTAATCATCTACACTTGCAAATCAATTTGCCCGTTATAGATTCGGTCCCACCCCTCCCAGGCTCGGGCTCCTCCCATAGTCGAGACATCAACATTAGTCTGTGTCTCGTCTGAAAGGGAACATCAAAATATTATCTTTTCAATCCTTGCAGGACACATCATTTCAGGTGGTTTTAATCTCAGGTGGTAACTATTCTTTCATTCTGATAAATTATGCTGGCATTGCTGCAACAGTGCATCAAGTGGAGGTAAAAGAAAGAAAATAATTTACAACTGTTGTTTTCACAGCTTATACATGTTGTTTTTCTGTTCTCTTCAGGCAGGTTATGATACAGTGAACTCCAGTAACTACTTTGTGATTCCCGGATCAAACAGTGGAAGCTCCATCACGAAACTGAACACCTCCAGTAATATCAATGTTCCAGGTCGATGGGCCTTCAGGGTTGATGGGGAATCAAAGCCAATTGCAGGTAACAGCACTTTATCAAAAATCTACTTGTAAAGCTAGTTGAGACGGATGTACCATATACAGCAGGAATTTCTCTAGATACAACTGCACACATTTCTCATGGAATTTGGCTCGCTGGTTGTGGATTTTACAACAGACCTTCAATGGATGTACTATTACTATTCTATTATTTTTTTCTCATTAGTCCTTGTTTGTATTTTTCTTTGTGCATTCAGTTTATCTCCTCCTTCCCAGTGATTGTCAAGTATACCACTGCGTGGGTCTTTTGTTGGACACATGTTTTTGGGATTGTGGTGAAAACAGGAGTACCTGGAGGAAACCTATGCAAGCACTGGGAGAACTCCTTCACAGAAGGTCATCAGCGAGCCTCAAACTGACAACCTTCTAACTGAAAAGCCACAGTGCTACCCACTGTGTCGTCATCATTGAGCAAAAATGTATAGGTTAATACAACTCAAAACATTTTACTCCAAAAAAGGTTATCATGTGATTATATTTATGATGATTTAGATACAACAGGATGAACACACAACACCTGGGGTATAATGATAACTGAATAGGAAGCCAGACGGGCAGAACAAAGCAACTGATCACATGATCAAGACGGAAGGAATATAACGAAGATATGAAAAACATGAGATAAACCAATATAACTGATACCCACCAATATATTGGCTCCTCAGATCACTGACCTCAGGGGCATGGTGAAGGGATACGTCTCTGTTCTCTTCATTGGAGGAGACAGAGCCTCATGAAGATGTTGGTTTTAGACCAGGGGTGCTCACACTTTTTCAGCTTGCGAGCTACTTTTAAAATGATCAAGTCAAAGTGATCTACCCGCTACAAAGATGTAAAACAATTATTTTCAACTTTATTGAGAATTGACACAACACACATAATTATTAACTATTTACATTTTTTGTAATGACCTGAGTTTAATTTGATGACTTGCACTGAATTGAATCATTAGAACAGTTGTGTGTGACCTCAATTGGGTGGTTTGGACCTGAAATAGAGTGATTTGTATGGGAGCAATTGAGCTTTGATCCTAAGAATCAAGAATAAAAATGTTGCTCTAATAAATTTTTCAATATTTATATTTACGCAATCGACATAATGAGCACCCCTGTTTTAGACCATATGTTGGTGAGTGGGAGGTCTTTAGCCTCCAGGAGAGGGCATGGCGTCTCACACACCTCATAAACAAGCTGGAATGCCTCCACAATGCAGTGGGCTAACTGGTGCTTGGGGACAGCACACCCCCCACGTTGAGCTCTTAAACATATGAAGAGCTGCTGGGAGCTGCTGACTAAAGGGACAGAACGAACGCTTGGCTGGGTCTGCCTCCTCCCTTGGCAGAGCTTGCAGGGTCACCACCTGCATCTAGAGGGGAACAGATGGGACCTTGGCCATGAATCTGGGCCTGGGTCTGACTACCATTAGGGAATCCGCAGCCCGTGAAGGGTGATCGATAGGTCCTAAGAGGGTTCTAGATGGCCGTAGCTGTCTTGCCCCCCAGAGAATTCACACTGTCAGTTTGCGTCTTCCAACCTTCGACCTGAAGTGAAATTAAGAAGTTGCGGTAGCGTAAACCTTGAGGACTGTCCACGATCAAACCTATCCTGGAAAAAGGTCAGGACATCACTGATGGGGGATGTCTAGGGTCTTCTTGGTGGGAAGCACACCATTCAATGAATAGACCCCACTTTCCAGCAGTGCATAACCTAGTAGAGGTTGCTAACATGTGGTCCAAAGTCCTTACCATTGTGGTAGGTTGTGATTGTGGGTCCACCGCAGCCATATATGCCATAGGTTAAGGGCCCAGAGGTCTGGCCATGAGTGCCTCAAGTCCTCCAGGTCTCATCTCAGGGCCCACAGAGGGACTGTCAAGAGTGCTGAGAGTTCTGCGAACCAAGCTTTGTTGGGCCAGAGGGGTGCAGTAAAGCGCAGCTCATGTTCGTCCACTCTGACTTTGCACAAAACCTGTGCCAGAAGAGTGACTTGGGTAGACGCATTTAGGGGTTCTTCCTGGGCTAGCACATCTGTACTGAAGGCAGCAAGGGACAGGGAGTAGAAAAGCTAGCAATGGGAGTTGTTGGGGGAAGTGAACAGGTCCACATGTGCCACCTTAAACTTGTCCCATATCTGCTGGAGAGCCAGGGGATAGAGTCGACATTCTCCTGCTGTGAGAGTGAACCTAGACAGCGAATCTGTGATTCGGTTAGGCACACTGGGGATGTGAACTGCCTGTAGTCTGTCTTGACTCCAGAGGATGACAGGAGCGAACACAGATAATTTGTATGATTTGGCAATCATTTGTCTGATTAATGTATATAATGGTACATACAGCCATGTTTTACCAGTTTCCTCATATATATTTTTTTTACTTTTCAGAAGTCACTTCAGTAACTAAAACAACTGGTGAGTAATGTTTTTATTATGAGATGAAAATGTAAGATGACTTGATTCATTCATTCATTTTCCCTTCCGCTTATTCCCTTTCGGGATCACCGGGTTTGCTGGTCTCATGCTTACATTGGACGAGAGGTGGGGTTACACCCTGGGAACCCAGATTCACGCCGCAATCAACCAGTAGCACCTCGGTCGATCGCGATCGACGTAATGAGCAGCCCTGGTCTACAGAGACTAAATGAAATGATGAAGGGACTATAGGATGACATTTGTCGAGATTTCCTGCGGGTCTCGTGATTCCCGTGGGATTCCTATAGGATGGGATAAATTTTGTTTATTAATGTCATGATTAAGATGGGAGCGGGAACACTATTAATAGGTTATAATTTTCTGTGTTAAGCAATCCAAACGAGATAAATATTTTAAAGGTTGTAACTTGTTTATATATATATATATATATATATATTATTGCACATTTAACTATTTACTTTTTGACATTTTATCTTTCCTTAAAGCAATCACTACAGTTTTGTATTTCTACTGTATCTGTCATTATGTTTTCCCTTAGAGAAAACCCTTGGACTTCAACTGAAACTCAACTCATATTTAAACCTGATGAACACAACAAATGTTGAGTTCATTTTGGAGAAAGTAAGGGCATTAATCTTCTTTATTTATTACTAAAAGACACCATTTAAAACTACTCTGTTGGTGGATGTTTGTTTCAGGTTCGACAGAATCTGATTAAGAATGGTCTGCCAGACAACATCCAGATGAAGTTGAGAAAACTGCAGAAGATTAATCCATAATTGAAACAAGTTGGGTAAAGAACAGTATTGAGCATAAAATAGCATTACCTTAGGGGACTTTAATTCAGTTTAAACTAAAAAATGTTTGGTATTCATTAGGTGCACTCCTGTCCATATCCAGAACTGGACTCTGTTAAATTTGGACCAACGCCAAAACCAACATGCTTTGGTTTGGTTTTTAATGGATTTTGTGATATATCAGGATCTTCCCAAGTCTGTTTGACTGACTTGTCATCATATTTAGTTTTGAATGTCTCCACAACAGCTGGCCGACATTCAAATCCATTCGGCTAGCAGGTTTCCAATAACTGCCTTCAAAATTCCTGGATATCTTTAAAAGAGGGTCTGCTGTGAACTTCACATACTTTTGTGTTTCCAATGTTTATTGTTCTTTATAAATTCAGATTTTCAGTAAACACAATAGATAGATCTTTCGCGTAATGACTGCAGTTTGCTTCCCGGGGGAACGAAAACAAGAGCAACACTCACTTCTCCCGGAAATCCGGCAAATGTAAACCAATCAGATTGTGACTTCAGGTTTCTCTAAGTGTTGCCAGAAAACTGTTCCAAACCATAAATTGCAAAACTCTTTTGGAGCTGCCACCTTACTAAGTCTTTTTGGAAATGATTTGTGAATTTTATCCAAAACGATATTTATAACAGATTTACTCTATGTTGGAATGATTGTGTATTAGGCTTCTATGACTATGAAAATCCCAAAGTAAAATGTTTTAGGTAATTAACCTTCTCGTTATGCTTGCAAAATTTCACATACACAAATCAAAATTTTCAAATTCAAAGCATCTCTTTCTCAGTGAGCTTCTTCAATATATTTTAGTAACTAATCTGACTAATAGCAAGAAAGCTATCAAAACTTTATCTATATGCAACTATTACTCTGTTTTCCATGCCTCTGAACTTTTTGATCTGTGTACAACCTGTATTGCAAAATGCCTATAATGCCTTTTGATTGTTTCTTTCTATTTCATTATTTAAATTTTTTGGTTGTTTATTTTGTAATCGTTTGTACATGTGTATTTTTTGGTTGTTTATGTTTTAATCGTTTGTTCTCATGTTATGTCTTCGATTCGATTGAACGTATCGTTGTATGTGTTTTCAAGCTATAATAACAAAAAAAGCTGGACTTTTTTTTTATCTGGACTGATGGCTGCCATTAAAAGATGCACATTCGACTTCTTGATAAGGACAGAACCGTTGCGGTTTCAGAGCTCCGCCTCGAGTCTTATTCGTACACGCCTCTCTCACAAACAGTCTTAACAGCTTAACAGAAATTTGAGAATGACTTCTTTGAATTTCAAACGGTGACAGGGGAAATTATCTTTCTCATGACGTGATAACAGCGGTAAGTGAGCTCTGTTCAGTGTAGCTGTCAATCAAATGGTCCCTACCAGTTTTTAAGGGACAGGACAGAAACAGGGTTTATAAAAATCAACATAATAGGGTTTTTGTATAGAATACAAAGACTGATTATTACCAGAGAATCCTCAGGGTATACCATAAGGGATGAAGGGGACAGTCCCCGATAAAACCCTTCCTGGAGAAAGTCAACACGACTCTGATAGGACAGGTCTTAGGGTCTTCCCGTTGGGAAGAACACCAGTCGACGAACCGACCCCACATCCCTGCGTCGCATGCTCTAGTAGAGGGCGCTAACGCTTGCTCGAGGGTCCTCACCATTGCTGGTAGAAGAGGCAGGGGGTCCACCGTGGATGGATATGCCATACATGGAGGGACCCAGGATACGGCCGTGGGTGCCTGTATCCACCCCCCACCCCCAGCCCCCGAGATCTGGTCTCAGGGGGATTGGCCAGGGAGGGACTGTCACGAGCGACGAGAGTTCCATGAACCATGCTTTGTTGGGCCACCAGGGTGCAACAAGTAGCAACCCGTGCTCGTCCTCCCTGGCCTTACACATAACCTGTGCTAGAAGGCTCACTGGGGGAAACACGTTGAGGCGTTTCTTCCTGGGCCAGCGATGTGCCAGCGTGTCTATCCCGAGAGGAGCCAGGGATAGGGAGTAAAAAAGCTGGCAGTGGGTGTTCTCCTTGGAACTTGTCCCAAATCTGCTGGACGGCCAGGGGGTGGAGACGCCATTCCCTTGTGGCGGGTTTGATCCTCGACAGCGCGTCCGCGATCTTGTTCAAAGTGCCTGGGATGTGAACGGCTTTGAGCGACAACAGTCTGCTTTGACTCTATAGGAGCAGTCGTTGGGCGAGGTAGTGTAGGTGGCGGGAGCAACCCGCTTGGGAGTTGATATACACAACCACCGTTGTGCTGTCCATCCTGACAAGCACGTGATGCTGAAGCAGGAGCGGGCGAAAGAGCCGTACTGCTATGATCACTGCAGCTAGCTCGAGACGGTTGATGTGCCATCGAGATTGATGTTGGGACCAGGTACCGGACTCTCGATGGGAACCACACGGCGCCCCAGTCTGTCAGGGAGCCATCTGTAGTGACTACCAGGCAATGAGGAGTCCTGCCCACGCGGACTCAGGCGCACAGGAATGTCTTGGCCTTTGCCGCACATCCAGGCCTTGAGGGTCGAGAGACAGAGTGTTGCCACTGACAACCGCAACTGCCCTCTGCGCCATGCCCAACTCGGAAACCAAGAACGAAGCCAAAGCTGGAGAAGTCGCATATGCAGGAGCCCGAGTGGAATCACAGAGGCTCCAGGTGCCATATGCCCCCAGGAGCCTCTGAAAACGTATCAGTGGGACCGTCCATCGAAGTGACGCCACTTTAAGCGCGGACAGCAAGGCTTGGGCTCGTTCTGCCATAAGATGCGCCCTCATATTCACCGAATCCAACTCCATACCGAGAAAAGTAGCTTTTTGCACCGGAGTAAGTTGGCTCTTTTCCCAGTTGACCTGTAACCCCAGTCGCGACATGTGCGCCAAGACCATGTCTCTCTTTGTGATCAATAGAAATCCAGTCGTCCAGGACCGTATGCCTGCCCGGCGTAGCGTGGCAAGAGCAGCTTGGATTACCTTCGAAAAGGTGTGCAGGGAGAGGGCGAGGCCGAATGGCAGGACTCTGTACTGGTGACCCATGGCCCTCGAAATAGAACCTGAGAAAAGGTCTGTGACAACGCGCCACCGCCACATGAAAGTACGCATCCTTCAGATCTATTGTGGCGAACCAATCCCCAGGACGAACGCACGGCAGAATGCTGCGGATCATTAGCATCTTGAATCGAAACTTGGCCAGGCCCCGATTTAGACACCTCAGATCCAGGATTGGTTGCAACCCGCCTGACCTCTTGGGTACCAGGAAGTAAGGGCTTTCCACATCGGCTAGAGCAGTGTTTCTTAACCATGAGGCTGCGGCCCAATCTTGGTCCACGAGCTCCAACTAGTGGGCTACGAAAAAAAAATCTGTTCTAAAACGTGTGGGCTGCGGGACCTGAATAACGCTTCCTAGCACTTGGCGTTGTGATATGCGCCAATAGAGCCTCGGCCAAATAAGCATATGGCTCTTTGCCTTATTTCATTTTAGTTTTTTTTAAACCACACTCAATCCATCAGAGGACATAAAAAAACCACACTCAAATCCATCAGAGGACGTTAAAAACAAATAATAAATGATATTAATAATAAAATTAATTTGGAAGATTGGGTGTCCTCCTTGCGACGTACAATGATTGCTGACGCACCATGTCTCGCGCTGCTGCAGTTTCCCGTGCCAACGCAGAGAGATGTGATTGATGGTAAGACGTACCAATGTTCTCTCTGTTAATAACGATAACTTTAAAACGGTCTATTTTGGTCAAAACTTGCATTAAGGGGATATTGTTGTTTTGGTTCTGTTGAGTTGAGCCGGCTTCGCCGTTTCGTTCTTGCTGTACTCGCTCCAATACGGAGTTTAATAAAAGAGCCGTTGGACAGCCGCACAACCACGTTGTTTCTTGAACTCCAACTTATCTTGGAGTCTTACTGAGACCAAAGCTCGCAGCATCTCTGGAGGCTACCCTAAGAGTGAGCCATTCCACCCAGACAGGCCTAAGTCTCTCGTTAACAGGTAAACATTAATTGTGATTTGTAGCATGTTAAAAAACAGACTGTTGTTAATTTGTCACAGATTTGGAGAGTAACATATGGTACAAAAGTTAAGACTACTGGTTCATCAGCAGGTGGCACTCTATTTAAGTGTCATGTACAGTTTATTTCATTTTAAACTTATTTTAAGTGTGCTTGCTTTATTACCACACAATTTTATTTATCAAAATGCCTTATAAATATTTTTCTAATTTGTGCTAAGCGTGACAACTTTGGTTTAACTGTTCAGTGTGAAAATATTTTTTTCTTTTACTTTAATTTAAAGAATGCTTTAAAGATTTTACTTTAATAAACCATAAAATGACTTGATTTAATTATTAAACACAAATCAAACAAGATGTGGATCAATTTACATTAACAAGTTATTTGAATGGGCCTTGAATCATGTTGTAGAGGAAAATTGGGCCCCAGTGTCAAAAAGGTGACCGGGGAGAGTTGAAAAGTCAGTATGATGCGCTACGACGAAACAATTAAGCAGCACAGCGAAAATGAGACGTCTGACTCATAGAAAGATCATTTAATTTTTGCGACAAATGCGAGGTAAAGTTTTTTTTAACCTCTGTGGAAGAAGCATATGTTTGTCTCATTTGCGCAACGACTGTAGCGTTTGTGACCAAGCGGCACAACGTGGAGAGACATTTCACGACACAATCTCAAAACTCACTCAGAGTACAACATACTGGTAAACCGCACGCAATGCCAGGCTTCCCAATAACTGAAAGAAACAGATACCAGATTTGGTTTCCAGTTCATGTTTAGTTCAATGCATTTGTAAAATGTAAAAATTGTGTACGTTAAAATGTTAACAATGAAAAAAAATTATCTTAGCTCACTTTTTGTATTTATTTGATTTATTTTTTGTACATTGGACATTGTGATTTCCTTGGACTTTTGTAGAAGTGATCATTTTGAAGTGTTTTAAACTTGTATGTATATTTTTTTTATTTAAATAACACGTGTACTAAGACAAATCATAAATAAAAAGTGTTGCATATAAATATTTATTTGTTTACTTCCCTTTTAATTAATTTAATTCATATTCAGTGTGAGAAATAATTCACATGATCAGTGTTTTTGCAGAGATGAATATCTTTAATTATTAATAAATTCAGAAGAAGGTATCAAAGTGGTAGCCCTTTGCATTAATTAGTACCCAGGAAGTAGCTCTCAGTTTCAAAAAGTTTGGTGACCCCTGGGCTAGAGGGATCGGCCCGACTGCTCCTTTTCTCAAAAGAGCAGCGATCTCCTCTCGCAGGAGTGAGGCCCCTGACTGAGAAACAGGGGTCTCTATCATGCCTCGAAACCTTGGGGGTTTAACGAACTGAATCGTATAAACCAGCCGGATTGTCCGGAGGACCCATTGACTGACTCTGGGAAGCTTCCGCCAGGCTCCCAGGTAAGCTGTCAGGGGTCTTACTACGGATGTGCCGATGAAGGCGGGGCCGCACGCATGCGGGCTTGGTGGAGGAATCACCTGAGCGGGGCCCTGGGTGCTGGAAGGTGGCGCTGCGGGGGCTACTGCCGCCATGTCCACCGACCTGGCCAACGGAGCTCGCTCCTGTGTGGGGGGCTTCGTCAAGGTATGAGGAAGATGTATCCCCGACGAGTGGGCAAGCGAGACCGTTATTCTCGGGACAAACGCTGAATCTTTTTTTGACACAAGAGATGCCGCCATCCCGAAGGACGGCAGCGAGGTGCATGTGGTGCTCCCCCTCCCCCTCCAGGGGGAGTCGGGTCGATGGTGAGACCCTTAAAGATCCTGCGTCTTCCTGAGTTGTCAACCTCAGGGGCGCTTCTTCCTCGTCTGCTTCCAAGAGCCCTCTGAAGATGATGGTGCCCTCCGCCGTGCAGGGGTCTTTCTCTGGCTCTTGGCCTTAGTTTTAGACCATGGTGGGGGGAACTCTCTCTGGCGTCTGGCAGGCGGTGAGGGTGCCACACCAGGCGCCTCAGAACCGCGCTTGTCACAGTGCGGAACCATCAGCTCGCCCAGACACTCTGCCTGCTTCCAGATCGTGGATACCTTAGACGCAAAGTCATCCACGGTGATGCCAAAGAGGCCATAGGGTGAAATAGGCACGACGAGGAACCTGTTACGGTCCTCGGTTAGCATGGCGTTCCTGGACCACTAGTGTGGACATCGTGCGACCAATGCTCTGCAGATTTCGAAGCCTGAAGGGCGAGATCCGTAGCTGAGCGTAAGTCCTGCAAGGACATGAGGCCGCCACCACTCTGGTGCATGTCCCGGAGGACGGAAGGTCGCCATGGCAGGCAATGCAGCCGCAGCTTGACCAGCAGCAGAGTATGCCTTCATCATCAGGGCTGACGAGAACTTCCCGGCTTTGGAGGGGACACCCGGACGGGACCGCCAAGCGGCAGTATTGTCGGGGCACAGGTGTACAGCGACAGCCTGCTCCAGCCGCGGAGGCGCTAGATATCCCCTAGCTGCGGCTTGAGCCAAAGTGGTGATAGGGGAGCCGCAGATAGGGGAGCCTGCCAGAATTTTGTAAGCTCTTCATGCACCTCCGGGAAGAAAGGCACTGGTGGAGGGTCCCGGCATTTGCCAAAGTACCAGTTATCCAATTGGGATGGAGCCGATTCAGAGGGCGAAGGCACCTCTAAACCAATCTCCGCCGTTGCATTGGAGAGCATGGCCCCGACTCCATTGAAACCCCGGAGGAC
Organism: Danionella cerebrum; assembly: GCA_007224835.1. Lineage (NCBI taxonomy): Eukaryota > Metazoa > Chordata > Actinopteri > Cypriniformes > Danionidae > Danionella > Danionella cerebrum. Next base: position 153,323 of record SRMA01026985.1, read on the forward strand.
GGCAAATCAGAGTCGTAGGACGCGGAAGAAGGCGCCCCTTTCGTTGCTGCGATGGACAGCAGATCATCTATAGGGTCATACGGCAACATTGGACATTCAACAGCTAGTCCGATTCAGCGGAGCAACCGAAGCGGAAGCCTCATTGATATTTTATTCACTGTAAGTGATGCAGTGTTTTCTGTTCCATCACACCGTGTTTTCTGTACTTCCTGTAGTAAACGGTAAAGGAAAAAAAATATTTTCACTTTTTACTGCCAAATACCTTTGAAAGAAAAAATACTGTATATGGAGACACACAGTCCTCAACCAAGAAATGTATTGTCAAAGTGTTGTATTGCTTGTTTTGCATGGAAATACCTATAAAACGAAACATAAAAGTCGATGTAGTTTTTAAAATGTCAGTAATATCCAGTATTTTGATACATGGTGCACTTTGCTTGATTGCAAGTACCATATGAAGTGAAAACAAATGTTTTTCTTTGAAAGATTTATTTGATTTTGAGTCAGTGTTTTCATAAAGTTGGTGTGTGCAGAGAAATGAAGAGTAAATATTTAACAAAATGTGTTTTTGAGAAGAGAATTATCAATTTGGCTTTTTGTGTTTAGTAGGTTTCAGTCTGTGATAAGAATTTAGAAAAGGTATGGGTAAAAGCTTGTTAGCGATAAAAAAAAACTGCAAGGAATATCTGGAACTTGTAATTTCTATTTCAAAAGATGCTACGATTAGAATACATAAAAGCCAATGGCATCCTGAAAAGCTGGTTACAGAGAGATGCAACAACCTTGTTGAACAAGCACATTAATGTTGTTCCAATAAAGCTTGCCCGAATGGTGCTAGGGTGTTATGAGATATAAATTTAGTTGAAATTTATCGTCATTCATGCTGAAAGTCTCAGGAGTGTCAAAGGAAATTATGGAAGAACAGTTTCCCTTCCGTTATTCACCTCCATGTTTGTCATCATTGTCTGATGTTTGTCCTTGTGACCATGGACAGATCCCTGGTCCATGCCAAGACAGCCCTACCGCTTAGTGATGTCTGTCTTTTCCCCCAAAGCTGGTAAAGTCCTGTTGGCCCTGATGGTGACCTTCCAGGTGTTCCAGGCTAAGGTATTTCAGGACAAGCAGGAAGGTGGTTGGGACCCAGGGCTGGTCAATGACCTGAGAGTCACCACTGACTTCACCCTAAGGGCACACAAGCCTTGAGGTGCACAACGTCAACAAAAGTGGCCCATGTCCTTGTGACAGGTGCTCCTGTCCTGATAAAGGAGATTGCCGCCCTTCTAGCCAAGGGTGCAAAAGAGCAGGTCCCTCGTGCCAACATGGCAAGGGCCTGTTACAGCCCTTACTTCCTGGTTCCCACAAAGACTGGCGGGTTGCAAACAGCCCTCGACCTGAGGGCCCTGAATCAGTTCCTGGCCAAGTGCGCACTCAGGATGCTCAAGATGCCAGACATCCTTAGATGCATCTGTCATCTGGATTGGCTCGCCACTATACACCTGAAACAGGAGTTCAAAAATTAATCAGAAATGTAAGATTCCTTGTTATACAGTTTCCAGCCAAGTAGCGATCCCTCAACTCTATAGGACAGGGGTGTCAAACTCAGTTCCTGGAGGGCCACATCCCTGCACAGTTTAGCTCCAGTCTGTCAGTTTACTTCCCCATGGACAACACTCGAAAAAACAGCGTTCTCAAGGAGTGTTTTTAGCAAACTGGAATCTGTGCAAGGAATGCCGCCATGCCCAGGAATGCCCAATTATCACCACTGATAATGGGGCTAATGTCGTCAAATCTGTGGACTTGAATTTATGTTTTGGCCATAGCCTTCACCTAGCAATGGGTAAATATTTCTATTTTTCTTGTGTAACATCTGATGTTTGTAAATGGATTAACATGATAATGTCTTGGTTGTGTCTTTGTCCAGTCCTGCATCTCCTGAAAACCACCATTCCTGCAGAAAAGAGTGAAGGCAGTACTGTACCAAAGACCATAAAGTCAAGAATCCTTTTGTAAAATTGGCAATCCTCTTTCTCTCTTTATTTCTTCTCTATCTCCATTACTTCTCGAAACCACACCTCAGTGATATTCATCCACTCCAAGCGTTTTCACAAAGGTGTGTGGAGTTTATAGAGTATGGAGTTCAGGCTGGGTGTGGTGCCACAGCTCTGGAAGTCCTTGTGTGTGCTCAACTCAATAAATACTAATTAATACGTTGTGATTTTGTCAATCTTGTGATTTTGTCAATTTCTCACTTTCCACCACATAAATGGGGTTCTTTTGCCTACAGGCCTTATGGTGGAGCAGAGGGCACAGGCAACTTCTTTCTACATCAAGCTCTCTCTCATCTGGTGAGGTTTGGCAACTCTGAGAATTATGTCTTTTGATTTGTCAAGTGCATTCAACATCCAGCCGGCGACTCTGAAAGAATCACCCATCACCTGTAGCATGGGTGACCCTCAGGGGATTGTCCTAGCCCCATTTCTCTTCACCCTCTACACAGCAGATATAAGGCACAACAATGACAGCTGTGTTCTGTAGAAAGGCTGTTCTCTGGACACAGTGCGGGTGAAACTGAGACCCACCTCCTGCAAAACACTACAAGAGCAGCTTCAGTAACAGACAGAAAATCTTTCCTTTCTGCTGCTGTGCGACTTCCCAATGAGCAAACTCCCTGGCTCTTCAGACCTCACCCATCCATTCATATACATAAAATTTTGAAAATTGTTTTAATCAATAGTTTATTAGCAGTTTATATCGTTTTTCAAACTGTTGATGGGTGCCACAGTAAGGCTTGAACTATAGTATATTTTGTATGAATATTTAAATTTCTTATGGGGGGGGGAGACAATCTGAAAATTACAGACACAAACATTTAGTCATGGTAAGATCTCATCAGCAGGAAGCGTCTTCTATCACTTAGACAGATAAATAACTAGTTCCTCATTCACAACATGCTAGGGTTTCATTTTCCTGGTATGTTTGTTAGAGTTCATAGAAGTTCATGAGTGTCAGGTGATCTTTAAAATTCTGCTCATGTTCCCAACATCTACATCTATCAAAACGTTTACCTTTTTATTCATATTTTTAATGCATGCTGTGTGATTTATTAAATACATCACTAATACTGGATATTGAAAGGTAGAACAATAAAGTAAATAGTGCCGTGTTCAAAGAGCAAAACGAAATAATAAGTTTGCCAATAATTGTTCTACTGCAAGAAATATTTAGATTTATCAACTGATACTAGAAAAATTCTTAAATAGTAAATACACTGAATAAATGAAGGAGGTAATGGATTCAACAAGACCCAGCAGATCACGTCTGATAACATATTTACCATATTTTTTTGCTGCTTTCACGCCTGAAGGGCAGCCAAACCGCAGAACAAATATTTTCTTTACAGCAGACTCAAAAAGCATCCGAGGTACTGCTTCCTACTGTTCATCGATGGGAATTAAACCATTGATGCTGGGTGTAATAGATATAATTTTTTTTGTAATTGGTGTAATTTTTTTTAAATGTCTTTAAAAGGAGTTTTTTTTGCAAAATGGCTGACCACCTGTCATTTTTGTTATATATAGTATTCATTGACAACACTAGGTTCTGTGTATCTAGTGAGCTCAATGGACCTGACCTTGCCAATGTGGCGACTCAAGGGGCATCACATGCCCTGATATCAAAGGACAAAGTTCACAGAATCTGGAATCGCACCGTGTAGGCAGGAACTTCCAATACTGCCACAATGCGATTCCATTCAAGTCGAAGGAAGAAGGAATTTTTTTTCATAGTGTGACCCTGTGTTCCTCAATGTCCTATGTTCCCCAGTCCTCCACCTATTCACAATCATGTCCAATGTTTTTACCCGTGCACAGCCTTGTACTCTTCACCTCTTTAGTTAAGGCCCATGACAGCAACAATTGACATAAGCTCCTTGTGAGCTTTTTAAATTCAAAGAAATGCACAGCTGAGAGGTTTTGTCCTCCACAGGTGCTAAAGGAAAGGGTAAGGGTATAATTGTAGATCTGGCTGAGGGAGTTTAGACGAGATAGTTTTAACTTTGGCGCAACATTATGTGGAGAGAGAAGTGGACCTTCACACAGCACAAGAGATTTTGTGGTAGCTCAATAAGACCCTGGTATGAAGGTCTTAATTGATGACTCTCCAGTAAAGACACTGGTTTCACTTTGTCACTCTTTCTGCACTGTACAGTGAAATACAATGGGAACAAAGCAATGATTGCCAGGTCTTCATCAGCTAGTGTTGCCTTTGAGGGAAGCAAACCATTTCTGTATAGGGACCGATTGCTCAAATAAATTCTGGATGGGGACTCTTTAAAAGTCCCATTTCATCAGATCAGATGTCTGGGGAGCTGGATGGAGAAAAAGTAGAGAAACAAGTCCAAATTTGCACCTGTAGTGTACTGAGACTGGCAATGGGGCAAGAATTTTTACTTTGTGCACAATACTAAGCCAAGAGAGAGACAGGTCAATGTGGCTCAAGGTGTGATTATGCTTCTCCGTCAAGGCCATAAAAACCTCCAGAATAGCTTGATGTGCACCTTCCTAAATGAGCCTCGGCATTCGCAGAAACACATTGAGCCATAGGTTCTATGATTGGTCAGTTAGTAGTTCACAGGAGTCATATCGGTTTGTGTCTTCCATAAACATGAGGAAAAAGAAAAAAACACAACAATCATTGAGTGACAATAATTGTTTTTCCACATCAATTTTATCAAGATCCAACATAGTATAGTGTGTTTTGCACAGAGGAGCACAAAATGCTTGACGGAGAGTATAAATCCAACTTTAGGTGGTGCCCTTGCCTGCTAATAATGGCTGACCTATAGGAGGATGTCTCACGGACCAATCAGGAAAGAGGAGGATTCAGACAAGTGGGCCAATAAGAATAATGGCTCTGGGACAGGTATTCTACTATGGTAGAAAGTGTTTGCAGAAGGAAATGTATCAGCTAAAGATCCATGAAAGAATACAGAGGGAAAGGCATGATAGATGAATTAGGGGCTGAACACAGATGCTAGAAACCAGTGGTAGCGTCAGCAATGCTAACCCTAAGCTCCCAGTAATTGTCCCAGGAGGTGTAGGTCTGACTTCTGCTGCAGTTCAAATCTTAAACTTGCTGAGGGAAATGCATGGCTTCTAGGAAGGATAGGCCTAGAAGCAGAAATAGAAGAGTTGAGTGAAAACATGTACATCTTATAGAGCTACTTCTTGCTCATTTTCCCTATTTCAGGTGTCAAATAAGGCCTGATGCAGCTGAGCTGGGGAGTGATACGTATAGGATAGAAAGAAGGAAGAAGCTAAGCTGGTGATTGGACTTGGAGGACCTTGAGGATAACGAGTTGTTGAGCCGTCCTGACTTTAAATTGCAGAACATGCAATGTTTATAAAACCGATTCTGGTATACGTGGTACCATTTTAGAGCTAGTAAAAAAAAAAAGAACACTAAAGGCCTGGACAGTGTAAAAGAGTCTGACACACCTGTTGTGGCACAAAACAGCAAAAAATGTATACCTTCATAACAGCAACACTGTGATTTATTGAGAGAAGCTTCGAAAACTTAAAATGAAATAGAGAGAGAGAGAGAGAGAGGACCCAGATGCAAGGTAATCACTGCAATTTGGTTTATTGTCCAGGAGCAAAATTCCAAAAAATCCACAAGCCACAGGCTCAGAGGTGGGCACTCGAGTCATATGACTTCGACTTGCGTCAGACTCGAGTCATTAATTTGTTGACTTGAGACTCAATTTGGATTTGCCCTGTATTGACTTGGGACTTGACTTGGACTTGTAAAGTAGTGACTTGGTCCCACCTTTGCACTGGCTAGAAAAACCAAAAGTCCAATGCAAAAGCAAATGAACTGGAAATTTATGGTACCATGCAGTGGAAAACGGCGAAAAGTTTGGTGGTCTGTGTTGGAAGCTGCACTGAGATCATAGAAAATAAGAAACATAAAGCTAAATATGTATTAACTTTTCATGGAGATCTTATTTTTGGACTTTATGTAGTATTTTAGATTAAAGCTATTAAAAAAATTCTAACTATTTTGATTTGGACAGGTGTTTTTATGAAAGGTTTTATGAATGCCTTAAACCCAGTTTTGGCAAAGGACTGTGACATAATGGTAGCAGTAAATTAGGTCATTATGGGACAGGTTTAGATATAGTATAGGATCTGCCAAATCATCAAAAAACAAAATAACCACAAAAAACTGATTTCTAACAAGGGTTCCAATGTTTTCATTTTTCAAGTTTTTAAGTTCGTTCACAAGATCCACAGGTTCCTGCACAAGATGTATCATTATTTCATAAGAGTTATTCTTTTGCATTCCTGTGTATGGTTCCTCCCACCACATATTTCTTTATTATCTTCAGTACTTCCTTAACTACCTTTAGATTATAGAGTTAAGAATACACTTGCCGGGGTAAGAAAACAATCAAAATTCATTGTTATTAAACAGAAAATGTATGATATAAAATAAATATACTTTGCAGGAGAGTGTTAAATGTGTGTAGCTTCTCAACACTTTGTTTTTTCTGATTTAAGGAAACTATTTGAAATTCACATCTCTGACTTCATCATCATCATGAGGCTGTCTTCAGTTCTTCGACAGTTTCTGCTGTTGTTCCTCTCTCTTCAGGCACTTGGTAAGGTTTCGATTGGATTTCCTGTAGATTAAGGGAGCCTTTGTTTACACTTCTGTATGATAAAAAAAAACAAGTGTTTTATCTTTCATTCTGTTTCTCTACTATAAGTTTTCTTTTTTCATTATGAGATCATTGTTAATTACGTCAGACAGTGAGGTGTAAGAGACCTTTTACAGAGAGCACACCTGGATCCATGTAACATATTTGCACAACATGAAACAAAAAAAACTAATTTCAGTTCCCATAATTTGATTTGTACATATAAAAGATATATTAATAGGGGTAAAAGCACAGAAAGAATTCTTTAAATTATGTAATTTAAAATGTATTTTAACAGAGGAAAACCCTTTGAATGTGTTTCAGAAAAAAAATACACAATAGATTGCTTGAATTTACAGTTTAAATTGTCCCAATGAAATAGTTTTTAGTGACTTTAAGTGACTGAATGTACTAAATGATGGAGTAGTGTTTAGTTTTGTTGTCTGTAAAAATGGTGTGACTAGATTTTGGAACAGTATGATGCAAACTGGGAATGCCAACGCAGTTTTGAACTGTTCAGTACAACACCCACTGTTTAATATGCCTATGTTGACCACGGTTTGTTGGTTCTAAGAAATGCCTTGTGTATTTTATGTGAGCAAGCTTTTCATCTGATAGATGAAAACCTCTTTTCTCTTTTTGTTCTACTTTCCACTACAGAGCAATACAGTACTGATAAGTTGAAGGGCTATGTACAGGGCTTTGTAAGAGCCCATTACCCCATGTTTGTCACCATTCCTTCATTATATGTATTTTGATTATTTATTTTCTTTCCATTTTGGTCAATGTTATTACTTAAATATCTTCCTCCCTATATTCTTGCTTAGCCAGTTTAACTGGCATTTTATTTCCTTGTATGTGCCGGAATCCAAATAAATTTTCCTTTTTGATGCAATATGTGTACAACTTTCAATAAATTCAAATGAATTTCAATTATCCTTTCCTGGTTTTGGATTCCAATTAATAGATTAAATGCAGTGCTGATATTGAGTTTGAACCAGTTTGAGTTTGATATTGAGCAGAATGATTACCACCCAATTCAAGTCTATGGGAAAATGCTGAACTTTAAAAATGATCTCATCAGAAAGTACGGTATTTACATAAATGGTTTAAATGATTTTCGAAAGTTATCTACTCAGTGAACTTCAATAGTTTTTTTCCCCTAAAAAAATTAGGTGGGGCCATGTAATTGACAGCTACACAGAACAGAGCTGACTCACTCACAGTGTTCATGTCGTGAGAAAGATTGTTTATGCTGCCAACAATCAAAATCAAAGATTTTGCTCTCAAATTCTTCTTTAAAATTACAATATAAGTTGTATATAACAGGTTGCGTGTGAGCCAAGCTCAAGGCGGAGCTCTAAAATCCATCCTTAAAAGGAAGTCACGTGTGCGCATGATCACCCGTCAATGGCAGCCTCCTCTCCAGCTTGAAAATGGCTACTTATTACACCAATGGCAGTAGTCTATGGTCTGAACACACTATTTTTTTATCAAGTTGGTGTTGTTCGACCCATTGTAGTGCTGAGAGAAGAGCTGTTAGTTCGACTGTATATATAGACAACTGATTGGTTCCTCTTCTTCTTTCTGAAACTGGTTTCATCTCATTGTATCTGTTCCATTTCTTTAGAAAATTTTACACAGATTTGCATTTGGCATCTTTTAGATCGAAGTTTCAATCAAGTGTTTAGCTGGCTGCAACCATAAAATGGATTTGATATGGTGCAACCGTAAAATAGATCCGGATTATCGGGGACTGTAATTGTAGGACATGTAAATTACTTTTCTTATATCCAGCCGCATAAGGATCATTTATTCTTCAGAGAGAGAGAGTGAGAGACCTCATATTAAGTGTGTATATGTCCATATGCATTTCTACTAAGTCAACCATTTTGTAAGGCAGCCATTTAGTTTTTTTTGTCAAAAATGTATGTTTTTTTTTAGAATACATTAATTTATATTTACAAAACTTGATATGCGCATTTGTCACTAAGTGCTGAAAGGAATTAAAAACTTTATTTAAAGCTCCACCTTGTGGTTATAAGTCTTCTGGTTTCCTGGCTCATGCCAATTCCAGTGAGTCCGATGATGGCATGTTCTAATTGGAGACTCTATCTCCAAAACCAAATCATCATATTACTCCAATTGAAATAACTCTAACAAAGGAAATTCCAAGACCCTTTTTTTCCCTCATGTCCAACATCACCAATCCCTCTGACTCTCTAAATCTGATTTCTGCAATATCCTGGCCTCACACTTCACCACAAAAATCCAATTTATACATCAACAGCTCACTCCCCTCTCTGCTCTACTTACACATAACATTCCACTTTCTACACCTGACGCCCCATTCTCATCTTTTACCTCTCCCTCTGTCAATCAAATTTCTCAAATTATCAATAAATCCAAAACTTCCTCATGTCTGCTCGAGCCACTGCCCACTGCTCTTGTCAAAGCCACACTTCCTTATAGGGCTGAACGAAATTGGATATTGGGCTCTCGATGATGGTATAAACACTATTCACTATTTACAAGTGTTTTGGCACTGGAATCTAACAGTTTAGTGTGCCAAAAACAGCGGAAGAATTGAGAGGAAATAAAAAAAAAATAAGAAAAAAGACACATGTGCACGAATGCGGAAGAAGAATCATGGACAGAACACGGTAAAACAGTTAAACACTAATAAACCTATTACTGCTACTAAGACAATGGTTATATTATTATATGAAGTATAAATGTTATATTTACAGTGAAATCTCCGCTAAACTGTTGCTAAAGCGATCACAGGAAATCAATCACTCTTCTTTCACTGATCTCCTGTGCTCCTGGCGAAAGGTCTGTTTCTCTCAGTTTGTTGCCGGCAACAGCTTCAGTTTTAAAGGGTTCACTTTTGTTGCCGACCCGGAAAAAACGTGCTATTTGGACTTTCGTGTTTTGACGCGCTGAAAGATTTACAAACAAAAAAAATCGGCGCATCTCGTTTAGATTGCTTAACACAGAAAATTATAATCTATTAATGGGGTTGCCGCTCCCATTGATTTTATTCCCGTCCCATCCCGATCACGAGATTAACAACAAAAGTTTATCCCATCCCACAGGAATCCCACAGGAATCACGAGAACCGTGGGAAATCCCGACAAATGTCATCCTCTATGAGGCGTCACACTGGCAAAGTCGCGCACCTCTTCAACGCACATTTTTAGTAGTGAATGGTTCACAAGCACACAATTACTGTGGAGGCACGTACATGTCACCCCAGCAACAAGCCATACAATAAACTCGTGCTTTGCTACCCTGGTGCTACCTTTCTTTTTTTAACACCATGGGCTTCTAACCCTCACATCGTAGTTCCGGCGATGTGACTATCGCGTATGCGCACATCGCGATGTTGATGTCAAAACAGAATATCGTTCAGCCCTACTTCCTTATCTAGCTACCTTAATCACTAGTATAATTCTTGCCTCTCTTACTACTGGTACTGTCCCCTCTCCTTTGAAAATTGCGGCTGTTACGCCTATCCTCAAAAAACCTGGCTTAGATCCCACAGACCTTAATAATTTCCGCCCTATTTTCTTTTAAAAATTTCTTTTAAATTCATTAAAAAATTTATTGAAAAAAAAACAGTTTCTTTCCAACTACACACTCATCTGTCTTCTAACAACCTGTTTGATCAATTTCAATCTAGCTTCCGTCCCCTCCACAACACTCCTCCTCTCTGCCGACTCAGGTTTACTATCCATTGTCCTTCTACTTGATCTTAGTTTGGCCTTTGACATGATGTCTCATTCTATCCTTCTCAACAGACTCTCTTCAATTGGCATCTCTGGTACAGACCTCTCTTGGTATTATTCCTATCTTTCTGACCGCACTCAGTTCATTCAACTCAAATCATTCACTTCTCATATTACCCCCATTACCACAGGAGTTCCCCAGGGTTCTGTCGTCGGTCCCCTCCTTTTCATCATCTTTCAACATTTTCCAGAAAAACCACATTCACTTCCACTGCTACGCGGATGACACCCAGCTTTACATCTCCACCAAACAGAACTCCTCACACCCACCATCAACCCTTCTCAGCTGTATCAATGAAATTAAATCCTGGTTCAACTCCAACTTTCTCCAACTCAATAACAATAAAACTGAACTTCTTCTTGTAGGCACCAAATCTACCCTAAGTAAGACTGATCATTTCTCCATTCCAATCGACGGCTCCTCCATCTCTCCCTACCCACAGGTTAAGAGTCTGGGTGCCCTACTTGATAGTACTCTCTCCTTCACATCGCACATAAACAACATCACCCGCTCTGCCTACTTCCACCTCCGTAATATACATCGTCTCCGCCCCTCCCTTACTCCTCAGTCCACTGCTGATTCACAGTCTCGTCATTTCCCGCCTGGATTCAACTGGTTCAGAATACAGCTGCTCGCATTATAACACGCACATCCTTCACCACCACATCACACCCATCCTACAACAGCTCCACTGGCTCCCCATCACACACCGCATTCAATACAAAATTCTGCTCCTCACATTCAAAGTCATCCACAACCTTGCACCTCCATATCTCTCTGATCTCCTCTCTATTGCCAGGCCTGCACGCTCTCTCCTCTCCTCCTCCTCTCCTCTACTCTCTGACCCCTCTGCCCATCTCATCAGTACGGGGAGCGGGGCTTTCAGTCGCTCTGCCCCCCAGCTCTGGAACTCTCTCCCTCCTGACCTCCGCAACACTGACACACTCCCACATTTCAAATACAATCTTAAAACTCATCTGTTTAGATTGGCCTATTCACTTAAAAAATAACTGCACTGTTCTTCTAAATTTTTAATGTTTGTTTTTACTGTTTTGTATTTTAACTGTTGTTTTTAAATTTGTACTGCACTTGTTGTACGGCGACCTTGAGTGTCAAGAAAGGCGCCCAATAAATAAAATGTATTATTATTATTATTAATTAGCCGCCAATTTTAATAATTGGTGTTGTAGTGTTGTTTGAAAAACTATAGTCCTAGACCAGGGGTGCTCACACTTTTTCAGCTTGCGAGCTACTTTTAAAATGACCAAGTCAAAGTGATCTACCCGCTGCAAAAATGTAAAACATCAATCAACAAACAATATTTTCAACTTTATTGAGAATTGAAAAAACAAACATAATAATTAACTATTTACATTTTTTTGTAATAACATGAGTTTAATTTGATGACTTGCACTGAATTGAATCATTAGAACAGTTGTGTGTGACCTGAATTGGGTGGTAAAAGAGTGATTTTTATGGGAGCAATTGAGCTTTGATACAAATAATGAAGAATAAAAATTATGCTCTAATAAATATTTCAATATTTATTGAAACTGAGTCATGCAGTACAATATGCAGGTGAAGAGTGGCGTGTTGCTTGATTTTGGTTGTAATAGAGCAATTTAGAATGAAGTTATGAAGCATATTCTGGGTAAAACATATTTTGATCTGGTAATTTGCAGACGGTCCCTAAGCGATTCCATGTCAGCTGGTTGCTCATAGACGGTAATGTGTTTCTGCGAATGCCGAGGGAAACTTGTTTTGATAAAAACGTTTTGTAGTTTGTGCGCTACATAACACAGATTAAAAATAGGTATTATTTGTTTACTAAGATCAGTCTGGTCTCGAGCTATTGAGCAGAGAAAGCCAAAAACCGTGAATCTGCAGATAACTGCGACGGGATGGATGATCGGTTGATATTGTTTCAATTTCACGCCGCGATCGACCGGTAGCCCCTCCGCGATCAACGTAATGAGCAACCCTGTCCTAGATCATTCATCATATTTCCACAAAACCTGTGTCAAATCATCTACAGACACTGCTGACCAATGCTGAGTCGATTCTTGTACAATTTTTTTCTATGTCATCATTTAGCCAAGTAATTTAGTCTAAGTCAGTAATTTAGTTTTTTTTTTTAAGCCAAAAATGTTCTTTTTCAACAACTCACTTAATGAAACTTAAAATGCCTGTTTTGTTCCCTTGTTCTTCTTTCTTTTTTCAGATGGTCGCTTGGCCCTATACAACTGCTTGCAGTTATATATTATTATTGTTTTTACTGTTACAAAATAAACCGAAACATGAAAACAATCTTTCATTTCCACTGTCAATGGTCAAGCTGTGTTATGGCTACTCCTAGCAGCCAGGCTGCATATGCTTCTGATTACATGTGCATAGCTGAAGTAAATACTGCAACATAAATAAAACTATCTCTAGAAGATAAATGAATTGTATT